>JANTCA010001921.1:0-11687 GCA_024741275.1 Chironex yamaguchii | reverse complement strand
TCCATATAGAAGTTGAAAGGATGGTCTTAAGTAAAGAATAGTAGTAAGATTATCACTATGACAGTCTTGGACAAGGGTCCGGCGCTTCGGTGGTCATAGTCATAACTACTGTTCCTTACACAAAATCACCCTTTCAACTTCTATGTAGCAAATGTAAGCCCACCTTGTAAATTATTTAAGATACCTCCATATCAGAAACAAGCTGTATTTAGCTCGTTCTCGACAACAGAAGCTTATATCTGTTTCTGTTAAGATGAAAGAGGCCTTACGTTTAGATTCAAAGTATAAGCATCCATACCTAACGTAGAAGAGGTCAATTGCTGAGGATCTACTGGACTGTTCATTATTTTCCTTGACTAACTACATTAATATAAGACATGGGATTTACGCAGTGATTACGAATGCAAATTAGGTCACTGCTCAACACTCTCTTGGCACCTAGGCTTGAGAAGGCAGTTATCAAACACCTCGTAAACACCTTCCTCAACTACAATTTACCGCGCAAACACCTCAGTGTATAGTGTGTTATCAAAGTACATAATGTACTTGTCTAAAAAGCAATGGGCGACAGCATCCTCAATTTCACATCATTTATCGAATTTATATCTCACTTCTAACTTGAAAAGGAAGATAGGATAGCGAATCTGTTATTTTCTCTTTGTTCCTAAGGAGTAGTAAGGTCGTATGAGTGGGCCTCCGAAAACACAGTTAACGAATATAGAAACTGGAAAAGAGTGATCATAGACCATATAATACAGTATTTATTAGGGCAGCCAAAAATTTGGAACAAGCACCTGACTAAATTGACTTGGGAAAACTTAGATAAACAATGTTGATGGATGCTGCTTTGACGACCTTAGTGTGATCCACACCACCTTCATGGTGACATTAAAAAACACCATCACTCCCTTTTTATTATTTTTTTAATTTATGGCACATGGAAGTACACCTTTGTGTTCCCCAACTAACAATGTTCTGGTGTATATAGACGTTCTGCTCTGTTATCCTGGTTTAAAATTCGCCGGCTATACCTCAGGAGGATACAAACAATAAGACCCACGATCCAATCTTTTTTTTCACATAGGCAACATAAAGTAGCCGTTTTATATAACGGTCAATAAAACAATGGGAAAACATACCTCAGTCCGGCTCTTGTCGACGAGGATGTTAGTGTGTACGTTTGTTCGTGTCTACGTGACGTGGTTGACAGGCTTTGTAGAGCCATTTCCATCAACGGAATAGACACCTTACAGAAGTATACGAAAAAAAGGATGAAAATTGAAAATTAAGACAACTAATCTCTGACAACATTCCCGATGTAAGGAAATCTATGCGTTTATAAGATACTTGGCACAGTCAATGAAATTTGTCACTTCACCATCGAGTGGCAAACTAGATCAACGTGAAAGTGTCAGAAGCCAGATTTCACTGATTGTGTGAGAGATCTTAAAAAACATGCACTGATTTCAAGGTCGTGACTCCTACACTTTGCAAACATTGACCAGTCACCAGTGTTGCAAACGGTACATTATCAAAGTCCTCTGCACCACTTGCAAAAGTTCAAGGTGGTGGTGGATTCCAGTAGGGTGGTAACATATAGTAGTTAGCAAAATAGTGAAATCATAAAAACTTCTCAGGCAAAATAAAAGAAAACAAGGTATTACGCTGAACACAACAACGTCATACCGTGGGACGCGTGTATGATAGATAAAAATTTGCAAAAATTTGTAACTTAACTTTCCTCTTGACTACAAATTGTTGAAATATCCAGGTTGCAACCTAGAAGGTTTTACGTACTTTGGCGCATCAATTCGGCACATCACTTTGGAACATCACCTTGCTACATGACATGGGTGCATGACTTTGGTGCGTCATTTTGCAACATCGCTTTAGAGCATTCCTTAAGCGCACCACCTTGGACTAAGGCCTAAGTAAGTCGCAAAAATGAGGATAGTTTTTTTACCCCAAAAGGACAAAAACGTTGATAATTCTATATCTTAATTATTATCCAAAACAATAGATATATTAGGGAATAATACATTACGAAAACAACAATGCAAATAAGCAGGTTGCTGGACAACAAAATCTCATAAAGAGACAATGAAGAAAAACAAGTATAATTTAAACATAAACAAGACAACTGCTTACATAGCCAAGAAGCAGGTCCTTTCCAGATCGTTCTTCGGTTTTACTCCAAATACAAACATTGAGAAATTTATGCTGCTTATCGATGTCAAAGTTAAATGTCTCATTCCAGACAGGGTCCTATAATTGAAATAATTATAATACAAAGATGTAGAATTCGTAGAAAACGTGTAGAAATCAAACTTATATAACAGCTACTTCACGACCAACATTGGATGAAGGAGACTTAACTAATATACGCAAGGAATGGACTAAAGACGTTAAGAGACACTATCCAAGAAACAGTCAGGAAGAAGCCTTCCTTCTCTCGTTAAAGGGGAGAACAACATATAGATCGAAGCAGCGCACAAAGAAATTTTTGTAAACTCAATCTAATAATAATCAGCAAAAAACACACTTCCTCTAAGGGGTGTGTTGGGGTGGGGCGTGGGGAACGTGAGGTGTGGGGTCTCTGCCGTGGCAACAAAAGTTGTAATGACTATAGCCAAAATAGCTTCTTAGTTTTCCTCTGGTGATTTAAGACCATCCTAGGTCCGATTACGGCATGGAAGACTGACAACACCGGTTGATAATGTCTCCTTCATTCTTCTTGGAGTAATCAAACTTAGAACTTCATTCATTTTGGAGACAAAAAAAAATGTTCACCAGTTAATCTCTCGACGGTAAATGCTTATAAATCTCACTTCTTAAGAACGTAAATAGAAACATTGAATCAAGACATACCTCATTGCCACACACCATACTTGTTTTTTGTCCAGTTGGCTCTTTTTCATCCTCAGTTTCACAATTGATGTTATGATGAGATATATTGTCCCATCCTTCTCCATCCGTCTCATCTGTCCCTTCATCACTTGAGCTATCCGTTAGAGTCCAATCAGTAAATCTATAATCCTCTGTATCAGACGGTCTTGATTTTAAGCTCCCTTTATCAACAGAGTGTACCTGATTTGCTGCACGAGTAAGCACCGGTGAAGATTGACTCTTTTCAATCACCTCTCCAGATACAACACCATCATTATTTGTACTTTCCTCGACAGTCCCAGCAATCGTTAATTTATCTAAACTCCGTGACCTCTTTCTCTCCGAACTTGACCGAGATCGTTTTCGTCTGCGAAAAAATGATCGACTACCTCTTTTGAGTGCTTTGACTCGAGTTTCCTTCTTCGTCTTTTTTCTATCAGATTGGGACACTGCACTACCATCAGGTTTCGATGTTGATGAATTTATATGATTTCTTTTTTCAGCTGACTCTTCGACTTTATTACTTATAAAGCTACCAGAGGAATTAAATGAGTTCCCTCTGTCTTTGACAACACTTCCATTCACGGAAGGTGTCACTGATGTTGATGAGTCATTCCCAGACTCCCCAACAATACTTGACGCACCAAAAGACACATTTTCTCCTCTGCCTAAAATAAGAAATTATCAAAGCAACCTTAAAGGTATATCATGGACAATAGCAAAATGATAATATTGTTCAATCAAAGTCAATAACAATAGTTTTAATCCAAACGTTTACGTCTGTCAGTACCCCATCCTACATTCCCTTAACCAATCACAACTAGCTATTTTTTCTTTTATCATACTGATCCAACCACATTCACTTTCTTTGTCCATCACGCAAAAATGACATGTAAAAATACTGACAAATATCTCAACAAGGTTGTACAAAATTGTGCAGAACGTAACTTTACTAGCTGACACCGCAATTAAGTGTTGAAGGGACTAACCAATAGAAAGATAGAGTACAAAGAAATTTCTCGGGGTGCAAAAGTGTGTTCCATTAAGAAACTAGTATCACTCCTCAAGTGCAAACCTCCTTCAAGCCAATACAATTATTCACACAACATGGGTTTTCCCTACGATAAATTTCTTGCTAGTTGCTTTTCATGAAAATATCATTACCAAAAATGGCCAATGAGTTATCCCCACAAAGACTTCTTCACTAACACTATGAAGAGTTGTGTTACACGTATTATCACTGAACTATAAAACCATGAACAATTCAGTTGTGTTACACGGAGGATTGCGATTTTTCATGTAAATTGTTACACTGTGCTACAGGTGAGAGACGGTTTGGTGCGGATTAAAGCTTGTGCTTGAACACAGTTGTTTTCACTTAGTTTTACACTCAGTAATCCTCCGTGTAACACAACCGAATTGTTCATGGTTCTATATTTCAGTGACAATACCTGTAATAGTTTCATTACCGAAAAAGTGATTCAAAATCCAGACGGTGACCTGGATCACAACTAAAAACAAATCAGTTCTACACTAGCCCATTTCCGACCTATCATGAAAATTTCGACAAAATCCATCCAGACTTTTTTGAGTTATGTTGCTAAAAAGCAGAATACAACGCCGCCAAAAACATAATCTCCTTGTCGGAAATAAGAAAGCATTGTGTTTCCAAACTACTCATCTATCGTCAGGTTGACAACAGATTTATGATGAGAAAGAAAACGATATGACAATCACAGAAACATGTGATTCAATTCGTAGTGTCTGTAAATATACCAGCAGATGGCCCTATATATATTCGACCTTGTAATGAGCGATGTAGTTCAAAAGAGGACAAGGGCTTACACTATAGCGTCCAATAATCCCGACATAGTTGAGTATCAGTTCAAGTGCATGAGTAACATCATTGTATAATGTCAAGCACTGGAGTATGCTGGGTTGTACTGACTTACGTTGTTTACACAAGACTATCCTGTCGACTTCTATAGAACTAGTGCAAACAGATAAAAATGGATGCTAAAAATTCAGAATGCGCCAAAATGTAAAAGGACGAGAATTTTCGGATAATTGGCACCGCTAGATCGTCCTTTCATCTAAGTGTATCGGAGTCTGTCTACATTAAAACAACAAAACCAGTACTCTGTAGGCAGCAAGAGTTCGTTTTTTCACTTGGACCCTTCCAATAATGCTTTGTTTGTTCTTTTTTTCTCTTTGTTTCTTCTTTCTTTCTCGTTTACGATTGGCTAGTTTCGATAAATGTTTCGTATAAAAAAGGTTGCCATATATCTATACTTTCCTATCTGACTCTTCATACTCTTAAGAGTGTCTGACGAAAAAAGCTTTTAAGTATCTTTTCAGCGCAACGTCCCAAATTTTCAAGGCGATAAAAATGGATGCCTTGTAGGCACAAAACACATGACGCTTGTAAGCATATACAACAATAGACTGACACCCAATAATATGAGAGGATTGAATAACTACTGGTCGTTCGACTTCCCTGTTGAGCTTTGTAGCACAGTCGGTATGGGGTCAGATTTGTGCTGGCGAGACCCAGGTTCGAAGGTCCGTTAGTCAAAAACACATCTTTACTTTTAAACTACAGTGGAACCCCATCTTACGGTCACTCTGTTAATAAGACCACCTCGTTATTACGGCCACATTTGTTTGGCCCGAAAAAATGGCCACAGATAGTCTCATAGAAAACCCGTTAAGACGGCCAACAGCCACATTTTGCGATCCCAAACAGCAGGATTCTTTACTATTCCACCCCGTTAATACGGCCATTTGTATTTAGCAAAGCTGTAATAAAACATTAATTACTAAAGTCGCTTGCTTCTTTTCTTCTCTCTTGCTTCTTGCTCTTTTGATCGTCTTAATTTCAGACTTCATTCTGTTTGGCGGGTGGACCTCACAGAGGGATTATTATCAGTACCCAATAAGCTTTTCAAAAGCTTAACATATATATCTTGTCCTGTAATTCTGTAAACGCAAGGGACTTCCATGCCGTATCCACCACCTCGATTAGTAGCGTATCCAACAATCCTCACGTCAAAAGTCACCAATTTTTTTGTAAAATCTTATCATGATTTGGCGATCAAAGCTTAAAAGCCAAGGACTTCCGTTTTGTTTTGTTTGTGGACTAGTTATTTAACATATTTTTATAACTGTATCTAAGTGTCCAGATCTCTATTAAAGAGAACAGTTGCTTAAGATGTTACTATTAATTTCTAACCCTTAAACACATAAATTTGACCCTTCCTCGTTAATAAGGCTACCCCGTTAATACGGCCAATTTTTAGTGACCCGTTGGTGGCCGTATCAACGGGGTTCCACTATATGACCTACTTACTTGAGTTCGGCTTCTGTGTTGTCCTTGAAGACTTTTGTGAATTGCTTCTCTTTTTACTGGTCACTTCTCGCTCGATTTCTTGGAAAATTATATTTACAAATTCCTCTGACTCGCTATCATCATCCAGCATAACATTGTCAAAGTTGAAACTACTGTTAATACTTTCGTTTGCAAAATCCTCTTTGTTCAATGGTTGGTCATTGTCAACTATAGCAGTCAATTTTGGTGGTCGTTGAAGTTTGAAAATAAACCTATTCCGAAAAATCAAAGGAATTATATATCAAAACCAGAAAATATAGGGAAACTATGTACTTTAAGAAAGAATTTGTTGTCTTTTAACTGAAAACAAAGTAATCAATACATCGACTTGCTTCGTGCTACACCGAATGAATGCGAGTGTGAGTGAGTAAGTAAATGACGATTGAGTGAATGCATGAGTGAGTGAATAATGAGTGAAAAAATGATTATGTGAATTTTGAGTGAGTGAATGGTGAGCGATTAAATGACGAGTGAGTGAATTAATGACGAGTGAGTGAATGATGTGTGAATAAATGAGTGAGTGAAGAAGTGGGCGAACAATGAATGAATGATGAGTGAATAAATGACGAGTGAGTGAATGATGTGTGAATAAATGAGTGAAGAAGTGGGCGAACAATGAGTGAATGATGAGTGAATTAATGACGAGTGAGTGAATGATGTGTGAATACATGAGTGAGTGAAGAAGTGGGCGAGCAATGAGTGAGTGATGAGTGAATAAATAACGAGCGAGTGAATGATGAATGAGTGAAGGATTAGTGAGTGAATGAGTGACTAAAAGAACGATGAACGAGTAAATAAAAAGTGAGTGAATGAAAAGTGAGAGAATGGTGAGTGAAAGAGTGAATGGGTACGTGTATGTGAAAGTGAGAGAGTGGGACTGATTGATTGATAAATTGAGGTATGAATTGACGATTGGCCAACTGACTAGATATTTAGTCGACTGAATGTACTATTATGTTGTGCAATAAAGTGGAATAGAAAGAGATAGAAAGAACGGAAATTATGAGTAGAGAGAACAGAACAAAAAGAAAGTAAAGCGAATAGAGAACGTTACAATGAGATGGTGGGGAGCTAAGTAACTAAAGTAACGAGAAATCCTTTTTTAAGTGCCACTCTGTCACACGGCAGGATGGCAATTTCTTTGTTACACGACAACAAGACTATACTTACTTTTCTCCAGCGTTTTTGATAAGTCGAACAGCTTGTTTCATTGAATCAACATCAATGTTATTTACAGCCAACAGAATATCACCACGATTAATATCAACCTGTGATGCTGGTGATTGTGGCGAGATGGTTTCAACAACAACAAGTTCTCTTTTTTCATCGTCCTCAAGTTCGAACGACTGCTTAAAACTAACTCCAATTGCACCCGAAAAAGTCCGTGATATGATAACCTGGAATTGATTAACGCCAAGTAATTAGACAAGTAATATATGAATAAACAACAAAAATGGTAAAAGTATTCAGTCGCCAACTTGGTTGTATATGTGTTAACACATATATTTACTAATGGCATATCATGTGATCAAAGTGGCATAATTGGCACGTAGACTAGGCTGCTTGATAAAATAATTAGCATTCACAGGCTTCTTATTTTAAAGCTGACGCCTTTCAGACAGAAATGATAATATAACCATCAGTCATTCACGCATGATAGCCAAATTGTCTACCTATTGACTAAAATATTCTGATAATCACTACTCCTGCTTCACTAAAAACCTGGAAATACTGGTCGACACATCCTCAGTTATTTTCCTACTTCATCTAAATGTCCACGAGTCGCGCATGACTCCTTCTCTCCAAATCCTTCCGTCTACGCTTTCTCTACACCGTTTTTCAAAACTTTCTCCCATCAGTTCTGTCACTCCGTCTGTCCATTTTCTTCTCTGTCTTCAGCGTCCTCTTTCTCTCTCTGTTTTGCCAAACATGATGTTCTTCTCTGAGCTTGGTGTTTTCTTATGACATCATGAAATTCTTCAATCTTCACCTTTGTATGTTCAATCTTTACCTTCCCAACGACATTTTAGCCTAAATTTTCTTTAAAACTAACGCCACGTTTCATGACATAAGTTATCATGGCTCTGGTTCCTTCATGTCCTAGTGACTGTATTATCTCAATCAGTACTTCACCAATACCAGGACTTCTGCTTTTGGTAATTTCTTTACTGGCTAATCCTTTCTCGCTTTGTAAAATAAATGGTTCCTTTTCATAGTTATTCTCCAAATTTCCCTCTTAGACCACCCAAAATACACATGGAAAAATTGTGGCAGGTAAGGAAAAAGGAAAGGAAAAAGGAAGGGAAAAAGGAAAAAGAAAAGGAAAAAGAGCAAAAGGGATAAAAAAAGAAAGAAGAAGGGGAGGGAAAACGAGATGGGAAAAGCATCAACAAAAGTGGGCACAGAACAGGAGCAATAAGCAGCTGAGAAGTATGCTTAAAGCAAACTGAATTTGTCTCACAGATTACATACCAAGACCCTTATAGTAAGTGACTGAAAGGTAAGTGAATTCCTTACCCAAAATAATCATGGAAGGAAAATGGAAAGAAGGAAGCCAACAAAAGTTCTAAATCAATTCCCCTGTTTTGCAGACTGTCTAACTTCTCTAATCTCTATCCACTTACACGTGATCAACCAAGTATCATCCATATCCACTATTATATTCCTACTTTTTAGCAAGTGGCCCAGGAATATGGTCATTTGTAAAGAATATATTAATGAATTTCACTTTGACAATTCTGAAAATGAAAAATGATCCTACTGTTACCCCGTTCATATTTTCGAACGCCTTGATCTAGGAACTTCATTTGTAGAATTCAGGTAAATCTTGACAACATCTAGGTCAAATTTGAGTATCAAGGTCATGGAGTCGAGGTCATAGGGTCAAGGTCATAGGGTCAAATTCAAGGTCACAGGAGCCAAAAAAAGTTTTTTGATCTTCGTTTCCGAACCGAAAGATCTGATAACATCAGCCTTGAGAGCAAAAAATGTTCAGACATGAATGACAAGTAATTGACAGGTGCAGACGACACCAGTATTGAGAACATCAGTTGTTTACAACTTAAACTGAATGACATAACGACTTGTTTCTAACTTTTTATGCAGGCGGACGATGGGCCTTGCACTGAAATACATTCCCTGTTACATCTATGTTTAATAGCTTCTCTATTTAATATAAAGGTTGCTAATATCATTATTTTGGATTATATTATCTGGACATTCCACATTACCTCATGAACTGGCCATAACGACCTTCTCAAAGGCATATCCTCTCTCCATGGCATCGAATCAACTGACAATGTGCAATAGACATGTGATCCTTTAGGTAACTCAGGCAATCTAGTGCATTCCATTAATTCTAATTCTAACTTTCCAACCGTTATGAGGCTGTTGTGAATATAGGCTTCGTGACGTCCATCTTGTGGTCTGGGCTCTACAAAGAAAGGCTTATAACGAACTTTATAGCGTGGAAGCGTGTGTTTCTTTTTTATTGCACGTCTTATTTGATTACTGATAAATGCTGTCAGCTGTGGTAAATTCCTTCCATCAAAATGAGATTCTACTTCCAAATCCATTTCCGGATCCTACAGAACAAAATTGATCATCTTTAAAAATCTTATAAACATAAAGAGTAATTTCATTCATGGACTTTAGGTAGACTTTATATATTTAGGTTGCGTATCGTTGTTTCTCAACAATTTGACTGGTAATTTTCAATGAATCTAAATGTAAACATTAATGACGACGTATAAAATCAGTCGATGCAGTCTCAAAAAAATCCACGTTAAAATTTAGCACAACTATGTTTAACTCTTCTCTCGTAATATGCACGCTGAACACATCATTTTCATAAAAGATTGGTAAACTCATTGAACTTTGCGGACGAAAAGTTAAAAAACTTAGAAATACTAAATAAATGAACGCCAAAAGGCACTATACAACAATTACATCAAACTAATGAAATCTTTAATACGCTAAATTTTCGGAGTGAAAAATTTCAGGAAAATTAATCTCACTGAAATCTTTAGTAAATAGTGTTGACATAAAAACATGGCGAGGTTTTGCACAACTAATATCAATAAGGCACAGACGACCACCTTTACATGTTGGCGGCAACAAGTACAAAATGAACTATATAACTTTGACCAAATCATTCCTACGCGGCATGCCACAAATACCTGACTAACCATGAACAGCTAAAATATACCGGCTAACAGTTAACCACCATTACCAAATCGGAGTAGAAAAAATAAAAATCTATAACCGTATTTGGGTACACATGGTACTAATTATGTGACACACTAAAAGCTTGATACACAAATTACCCATTACTTTATCTAGAAGAAGAGAAACAGCGAGTTATTGTTAGGAAAAACCAAATAAGCCTGCTGCCATTTGAACAGGGATCTTGTCTCTGAAACTGTAAAATCTACTCAAAATTCCTTAAATGGATTGTAATGTGTGGGTATATAGTCAAGTGGAAGGCAAGCAGCATGACCAAAAGTATTCTTTGCTATCAGACTCATTAGGGAGAAAACATTCATATTCAAAATTATCAGGATAAGAAAGAGTCCAAGACCGCGAAGACCACGCCTCATCACGCTCCTAAAAACTACATGAAGTATTCGAGAACGTTTGCATGGAACATTTCCGAGCACAACCTATACAGAGTATTTTACTTGGGACCTGCAAGGGCATGCCAAAACGATACCCAGTCAATATACAAGGGGACTTGCTGATGTCCCTTGCTATCTAAAAATCTCTAACTCTTTTTCTAGTCCTCGCTTCAAATACTTGAAAAGGGTACAGTTTTAACAAGAGTCGGCTTGTAATTTTGTCCTCTAGACCGTTCTGTGAAATCAGTATATTACGTTAAGGTTTTCAAGGGTTCTAGGTATTAGCACAAAGAAAGTGGACAATGGCGCCGATTTGATCAGCACTGGAACCAAAAAGCTTGGGCTAATCATGGAGATGCTCAATTTATCCAGAGCAATCACCAAAACACACAAGGCATCGTTGATGAATTGTTGTCCGAAACAAACAGCAGAGATCATCAACACAGATTTATGACCAAGGAAGCAATCATATTACCGTCAGGAGCCCTTCGCCGACATGGATTTAACCTTCTCCCTCAATCGAGATTTAAATGCGTACGGAGCCCTTCGCCGAAATGGATATAGCCTTCACCCTCCATCAAGATTTACATCCGCAAGGAGCCCTTTGCCGACAAGGATTTAGCCTACACTCTCCATCAAGATTTACATCCGTAAAGAGTCCTTCGCCGAAATGGATATAGCCTTCACCCTCCATCAAGATTTACATCCGTAAAGAGTCCTTCGCCGACGTGGATTTAGCCTTCTCCCTCAATCTAGATTTACATGCGTACGGAGTCCTTCGCCGACGTGGAGTTTGC
>JANTCA010001920.1:0-11688 GCA_024741275.1 Chironex yamaguchii | reverse complement strand
AAAAGAAAATGGTGATAAATAACAAAATCAACATAATGGAGAAATAATAAAAGAAAATGGTGATAAATAACAAAATCAACATAATGGAGAAATAATAAAAGAAAATGGTGATAAATAACAAAATCAACATAATGGAGAAATAATAAAAGAAAATGGTGATAAATAACAAAATCGCAATCTCCTTGTCATGCCTGACGATGAGTCATAACTGTTGTAAAACCACGACTAACACTGTCAAAACAAATAAACAAATAAACAATTACTTGTTTTAGACACAATTTAAATAGATAAACGGGATACGATAAGTTAAAATTTCTTGTTTTAAGGTCAAACCTCGCAAATCGTATTTTGATAGGAAAATATCCGTCTCGTTATGTCCACATAAAATTTAGAGTGAAACTACAAACATAAATAACGAGATAATACCAAAAAATCAACAGACTGTACAGCGGGTCAACGCAATTTGCAGATCACAATAATTGCTCTTAGTCTTTTATAGTTTAAATAGTGTAGTTACTAAGAAACAGTAACTAAACGAGACCTCGTGGCAAATAACAGGCCGACGAGAAAACCAAAACTCGCATAAAGTCCATAGGGAGACAACAAAGAAACATCCTATCTACATTCTGTCTTGGCCTAACTAACTATAAAAAATCAATCTCATTGTACTTCAATATTTATCAGCTATACGGTAAAACGTGTGTCGTGCACTTCGAAAGGTCCCCTTACCGAAGAGCCTCGTTTTCGTTCATATACCCTTGTAGCATGTCATACAAACCAAAACTAGCATTTAAGGCGTACCTGCAATGTAATAAGTAAATTAGAATGACATTAGGAGTAAACATATATCAAATACTGAAGTAATACAGTAAATATTTTGTCTTTTTGTCATATATAGAACTTTTCTTGTCTGAAATGACAATCACATTGGACCACATATGCCCAGATAAGATCAACCCAGACCATGTCAGACCAGACTTGGTAAGACTCAAATAAAAAAGCTTAACTATTAGGAGGGTAATATTCACCAACGTACTTAATTCAATAAAAGAGATCTTTAACAGGGAAGTTGAAACAACCACGACAAATGATCGGTTAGCAGTTAAGCATCTTATTCCACTTCTTATGTGGCTCTCTCAAATATGTATTTGTCTAGAGTTAGCTAGCATTTTACTATCGATAGACACATGTACAGTACTATCTTTCAAGACTTTTTTCCATATTTTAGCATAATTTTGAAACAGATCTAGAGTAATTAAGATTTGAAGTTACACCTTCAAGCACAAATGAGTGGTAAATCCATCTAAAGTATACCAACACTATAAAACAGACCAAAGCAAAGGTAAAGGTAGTCATACCAATACTTATAGACGACGCACTGATTACTATGCTGCTCAAGATTATAGATTCAACACAAATAAAAATGATCAAGCGAGGTGATACGTTAAGTGATATACATGGAGGTTTAGCATTTAAATCAAATTTTAACTGTCAAATTTATTGCAGAGACAGGGTACATTATATGTATCTTTGGGTACGATAAAGTAAAGGCCTCCTTTACATCAAACATAATTTGACATCATGATGATTTCTGATTAATCCGGGTTTTGCAACAATGGCTCCGAAAGATAGTCTGGTAGTAGCTACTTACATTGCGGTTGTTGCCCTATTTTCTTCTTCAGGTTTCAGTGCTTTTGGTTGACCATCTTTATTACCTGTTTAAATGTCGAGACAGGCACGTGTCAGATAACGAGAAAAAAGTGTGAAATGCTAGAACGCAGATCATTGCAAACCAAAATTGGACAACAACATTATGCCAGTTCTCTAGTACATACGGTGGTGATATACCAAAGCTTCCTGCTAAAATTGAGATCCCTCTAAGGAGGGGACAACGCCTTTAAGGTTAAGCTTGACGAGAGGAGCCACACTTACTAGTTTGCAATAGGAAATAGTGCTATCGTATGAATGCTAATATTTCGAAATAATGACAACAAACGCTTTAACAAAAATAGTATGAACAGTTGGCAGAGAAGAGAGTAAATCGATTCAATCAGCTCTCTCGTATCACACATTGAGTTGGTATACACCCACAAAAACCACACCGACTACCGGCTTCAGAGAATACCAAGACATTAATATCGCATGCAAAACTTGGAAAGGGGAACATCAAGAATGGCCAGTGAATGCTTTTCGTAAAGGCAACGTGTGGGTTTCGTAACGGGGCTACCGTTAAAGAAATAAAATATTTATCTTTACAGCACTTTTGGAGAGAAAAAAGCTCTTCATTACCTAAAGCTGTAGTCCATGTCCACAAGAGCAGTGATATGACATATTTTAGATATACGTAATAAGACACGTGACTTCCTGAGCGCTTACGTGAGAAGCGTAATGATACACAATAACACTGTGATACGCACGTAGCATCTAACTTTTGCAAGAAAAGCAGGCATACAGCCAGTCATTTTCGATGCAGTGTTGTTGTCTGACACGGCACTTAGTTCAATTATTACGACTCAGTCTAACCTCAGGGATCTTTCGCCCTTCAACACGTAATTTCCATTCAAATACAAAAATGCCTTTTCTTTTTTTGCTTAATTATTCTTTCCTTTCTTTTCCCATACTTTCCTTGTATGCTACACATATCTACTATTTCGTCTGTGTATCACTGCCTCATCTCTATTTACTGCTCTCTTTTATCACAATTTTCATCGATACTTCTTGTATCTGTTTTGTTTCCAGTTCTCTTCCTATAAAGTTACTTACGCACTCCGTTCCTCTCTTTTATATATCTTATAGATTAAAATCCGTACCACTTTGCTCTCAAGTAGTTAGTAATGGTCCAATCTAGTGTTTCAGTTCGTGGTAGGATTGTGCTCGAGAGCAAAGAAAAAACATTTTCCTCTCTTTTCCGATGACTCCTACTATTCTCAACATGAAAATGAGAACCCATATTGGCACAGTAACAGTTTTATTAGTTGCATAACATTTGGGAGTTATCATCCTGACTACAGAGAGACTTTCACAACTTGTAAAGTCACACAGAATCTTTATTCGATCGGATAGCTTATCTGGGAACCAGAAAGTGTGATACTGTGTAATTAAAGGTACAAGCACTCAGTTCAATTTTTCTGAAGTCATTCCAGAGCATGTCTAATGTCATATAATACGTACTGGAGTGAAGGGATGATAAGCTATTTGTCCCAATGGCGGAGCTTAAGGATCCAGACTGTGCAGTTGGACTGACAATTCCTTCAAACTGGGTAACTGGAATGGCAACTTGAGAGTCAGAGGACGGTACACCCACCTGTCAGAGACGACAAAACAATCTGAAACCGATGAGGAACAAATATAAAATCGATTTTAAACAGAACTAATTCATGGCTTATAAATAGCCAAGCAATTTTACTGGCCACATACCAGATGGCTTTTCTCGTCGAACACGAGTTTTTGTGGCTACAAAACCATCTGACAAGTGTTGCTATGCTACAATATAAGTAAACCAATGTTTTGAATAGGTTTGGATGACTACAGCATATCTAACAAGTCTAATTAGTCATTAGTTTCGTCACTGGAAGAAAAATCAAAGACACAACAGGGAACGGTCACCACAAGCCATATCTCACCAACATTCAAAATGAAAAATAACTATTGTCATGGACTGCTTCAATTTCGAGCACAACTACGATTGTGATAATTTACTTGGGCTAGTACTAATTGTCAATTGCGACTGTTGTCAGAAATAAAAGGGATCTTTTAGACCACAAATTGCGAAGATCAAACATTCATGATATGAAATAAGGCAATTGGCCCAAAAAGTTTCAATTACAGCCAGAAATGTCACAGCGATCGCCCAACCTACGGTGAATTAGACGTGCAAATTTGCAAAGTTCCTTGACCTTAGAAGGCAAAATGTATGATTTGGCGACAACTTTCCAAGTGAACCTCAATTTGAGGTTAAACTTAAAAGCCTCTGTTATGCCGGTCATGTACATTATTATCATTACGACAAATAGGAACACTTCCTCGAAACCGCCTCGAAATATTACTCTACAGCAAAAATCCAATAACCCATAAATAACTTCATGTAAGAGCACGAACACAAATGATGTTCCTAAAAGTAACATTACCTAGTAAATACGCTTTCACCGTTAACAAAGTTTTTGTGCCGTACACCTGCCAAAATACACTTACTTACAGATACATACTTCTCATTTTTAAGATAAGGCAAGTAAATTACATAAAAAATTTATGCTGGCTTCAAAGTACTTTTGTTCTGTCCAGTTTTTTGCATGGCATGGCTTGACTTGGTAACAGTCTCAAGCTGAGGATGGCATGCCAACGTGTTAACATTTGCAAGACCACCTCCATGGTTAATCATATAACCAAACAAACTTCAGCTTTAGGGTCAAAATTCTATCCTGTACGACAATGCATCACGTCTACGTCCTTTGAAAGCTTCCCTTACGTCATAGTAAGTATAAGAAAAAAGTAACTTGAAAGGATTCGTCATGCACGGCTGAATAGAGTATCGATTCTTTGAACATATTAAATTGGATAAAAAATGCTGTCTACGTACCTGCTCTCGAAAATACGAATTTTCCGACTTGAGCAGTTTAATATCTCTTTTCAGCCTCATTATCAGCTGCTCTCTTGGGTCCTGGCAACGAGGCAAAGCAAGCAACACATCTAAACAAAATCGAGTATCACATTTCAGTTCTTTTTGAACTGACTTGAACCGAACAAGTTAAAATTAAAACGTGCCATTATTTTCATAGTATTCGTGCTCAGTCACTTCCTACCCTTTTTACGCTTACCCAATTCACAAGTGAGAGTATTGTCAAGCAATAACTCAAATCTATAACAACCATGAAGAAGTGAATATAAAAAAAGACACCTTTCTACTGTAAATGTCACAAAAACACAATAAACTGCCATTTGTTTTAAAATATGTATCTTTGTCGTATTTTGCAACGAAAACACATGGGTTTTAGGATGGGGAAACGCCATTGACCTAAGAGGGATAACTTTGTCACAACAGTTCCCATTCTTAACATAGGCTGCCCAGGTTTTATTATGTCAATAAGAGATCCCTCGAGTAAAGCAGGTATCAACTGATGAGTTTTCTTAAGAAAACAACGGTTTCGAAACAAAAATGGTATCTATGTCTCATTTCGTCAGTTAAAATAAGTTAGGATGGAATCACATGTTATACCAGAAAATTTCTGTTTGTAGATTCCTAACGGACTAAATACGTACTTCTGTGAGGTGCTGTTTACCGTATCACTTCGAGAGCCACGGCGGGCAGAGAATAGTAAATATCATGGTAATTTCAAATACTGAAATACACGTTGAGTACATGGTGGAACATTCGGCAATCCATATTTTGCTTCTACCGGATCTGGATATAAGGAACCTGGGCGCGAATCTATCATTAGACACACGGTATTAAAAGCGAGCAAAGTCGGTGAATTCAGCGATTTCAAGCTTAAAGTAAACAAGAACTGCGGTGACATTATAATAGGCAGAGGATCCAGTGCTTAGGTATAACAAACGACTCTTCATGCACACATTAAATAACGTAGAAACCGACACTTCAAAAAGATAGCAGATGCATGTACCAATCATTGAACCGTTCTGCCTATTAATAAATCAAGCAATCAGATGAATCCAACAATCAATTAGCCGACCCATCATTCACTTAAAACAGAAGGCATCATACGTTCAACATGCATGATCATAAAATCGAAAACACTAAACTATCATCGTCTACTGATTTGCAATTTGAGTCGAAACTACGCTCTAATTCTTAAGACGTCGTCTCTCGACGCTTCAACATATGATGAATGAAAGCACATAAACCTGTCCAAATATTGACTTCCAATTGAGCTTTGTCATGTTGCATATCAAAATAAAGACTTAGTGAATCATAATAAATGACAAACAAATACACAATGTTATAAGGCCGATAACAAGGAACAATGCTTTATACATTTGAAACAAATCCACTACTTACAGGCAGGTTTCTTGAAAAGAAAGAAATAAAAAATATGTTCCATTCCTGCTAAGATTCATAAAGGATGAAAAGTTTTTCATGATATTCTTTTATGTAGTGATGACATTCTTATTCTTTGTCATATGATACTTCTGTCATCTTAAAACACTTGTGGTCAAATCTTTGACTGGATCACAGCGCAGTTTCAAAAGTGTCAGTCAAGCTATTTACACTAGTCTTAAATCACATGAAGTGTTCACTTACCATCCTTACGACTGGCTTGTTTTTTATGTTCTTAGCTCTGTTTGCATATCGCAACGTGTTAAGTGTATCCTGAACTACCTCCGAAGATGGTGAGACGCAGGCTATCTATATTGGAAAAATACCAGTATCAGTAAATACTTATGATATTTGCTAAGACGTAGTACCCAGGAAGCTAATGACTAACAACTAAAATATAAAGTCTGTAAATCTACCTTCATTGTGGAGACAAAAGAGATCCATTCACGAATTTTCAACCTATGAGGCGTTAGTGATGCGATAGTAATATGTCACAAATAATATTAGTCCCGTGCCACTACAAAGCGAAACCTTAAAGGCAGTCTGAGCTTTAATAGGTCCGAAGTTACATACACGCTCACATTGAGAGCACGCGTGTCTTTCTTTGATTCCAACAGACTCTCACGCTACTAAAATCAATGTTACCCAACGATAATACGTCAAGACAGAGCGACTAAAACTTTTGTCAAACGAGGCCTTTATGAAGCAAAAGTCGGCCAATTACATCAACTGGGCTGCGATGGCCCCCTGCCATCCACAAATATAATACATAACACAGGAAGCGACCTTGCAAATCTTAACTTCATCCATGTCTGAAATCAATCAAACGTCATCCAAATGTCACCAACTCTTGTTCGAATTCAAACTCAAAAAAACCGTCAACTTTTTAAAACTTGGACATTGATCAAAATACGAGAGAAACCGAGGCAAAACAAAGAGCTAGCAAACACGTCAATATCAAAAAGGTGCTGATAACTATGAGCAAAAGAGGACTACTTGTGCAATTGTCAAAAGAAATGAATGCAAGTTAGGTCTGCTAAAAGATGACATGAAACATTCCATTTAGTATTGGCAAATTGGCCTTATCATTCAGCTGTTGCAAATAATCCGTAGAAATGCGATGGACGTGCATGATACTATGTCCAACTACGTGGCAATGTACAGAAACTTTTGTTACCATAAGAGTAAACCCATCTCCACCAAGACTGTCCGCCAGGAGTTTTGTGAGCTTACTATCTCTGTACGGAATGTGCCCACCCCTCTTTTTCGGATCACCAAGAGCTGCGATGCAATTACCTAAGTATAAGAGAGAAAAAACCACGTGTCAAAGGAAAGACTTAAAACTAATCAGCAAAAAGATAAAAATTCATCTAGTAAACGACAACATCTCTTCAAATACGAGATACTAACAGTCATTGCAAATATAAATATACAATGAAAAAGATTGGGGTTTAAAGTATTAATCATGCAACAAGCTTTGCGACAGACGTATTAACACACAAAATGAAAATACACATTCTTAAATACATAAATCTGGACAGAACAACAAGTACAAAAGACAATTATACGATACCAATCAGTCAAATATTTACCTAAAGTTAGCAAGCTTTTGTTGATATTTTGAGACTCTGTTAATGCCTCTCCAGACACCTTGCTTTCTTTCACTCTTTCACTACCTACAAAAACACGTTCAACTTTATAAATTAATACAAGACTAAGATTCGTAATTAAAACGCCATAGTATTAGATGGATTCCATGTTTCTATGCTAAAGGTTGATACTTGTGCGTGCCCATTGGCTGGTAGGCAAGATTTATGAAAACAACATGCCAGACTCTTGGTAAGCTCTTGGGTGTTCCAATCGCAGACAACCTGGAGGACTTTTGCGTTTCACAGCATCCCTGTTGGAATCAAAGAAGATTCACATGCAATGCGAAAGAGATGGATAGCTGCCATCAGGCATGAGAACTGGAGTTCGAAGAAAATTGACAAAGCTCAAATTTGCAGTACTCATTTCATATCAGGTAGCAGACGCAAAGCTGTTTGTCAATGGAAGTCAAGTCTGCTTAAGTCTATTTTCTTACCAAGCCGCACGAATTGTATAATATATTATGAACCGTTTATGTTATTGCAAAAGAAAGAACAGTTTATAATTCTACATTAAATTTGTCATATCATATATAAAATATATAATATATAATACATGTGACAAAACCTCTCTTATTAGGTTGTGTAACCGAGAACCTTTTGCCTGTCAGCTATTGCGCAGACGCGAAAAATGCAAACTTATTGGCGTAAGCTGGAATCCATGTATAAAAATATAAATGATAATGTGTGAAGAGGAGCAGTTTTCCTTCAAGGACAGATAGCTTTGTGACGTTTGACATTATAGGCCATTTTCGCTGAGGTCTCTGCGTTGTAATGTTTTTACCAAAAATATCGAGAAGTTTCTTCCACCAAAAATGCGATAAAAATTTCTCTCGAAATCGTTTTATTTATTCTCGTTACGAAGTTTTTAAATTTCAATTCTTTTCCCACTTATTCCCATTCTGAATCAAATTCCCGTAAGGGTGATACTGTGGATGAGAGATCCGAGGGAGGTGTAATAATTCTACAAGGATAGATTATAAATGAATGAATTTGAAGAGTGTTATTTTTCTGATGCTTGCGAAAGTTTATTTCAGTAAAATTTGTCAGAAAATTGGTAACGCCCCACAATTTTCCTTGAGAATCTTTCTGCAAGCAAAATTTTCTGCCCTTAAAGTACATACACGTTGTTAGTCTAATGTAATGATAGTTGGTAATGACGTTCCCTTTGTATTCTCTCAGGTACTATGTGCTGCAATAACAATTGCCATCTTGTGCTAAAGGTTTGCTTTTGTTATTAAAAGTCAGTCACTTAATATACGTAATTATATGCACAATGCATCAATCAATCAATAGTTTATTCACACATATACACATATACACATGTATGCACATTTATCCTCGAATAGAGTCAAGGGAACAAGCTATCAAAAGCGGTTGTTCAGGATTCGGGGTCTCGTGCCAGATCTTCTATTTCAGCTTTGCCCTTGTACACGAGGTTCTCTGCTGTCTTGGTGAAGGTCAACCTCAGGCGTCCACATAGACATCCTAATTTAAACTTATCGCAGCTTTGAGGTAATAATTTTTATTAAATGAGTGGTAACAATTAAGAGTTATCAGCTTTCGGTCATTCTACGTAAGCCTCACCTGCTAAGTCCACGAAACTAATTTTTCCATGTTTCAAAATAGGAAACTCCTCACCAGGATCATTCTACATGTAAAAATATAATCAGATTAGAAATAACCATGTCATGTACATAGGACGTATTACAACTTGCTACTAGCCGCTACTAAATTAAATTCGACTCTGTCTATGGTCTATAAGGTATAAAGGTTACGACAATACCGTCCTTTTAAAAACAAATTAGCGAATTTTTCACCCACAAGGTATTATATGTTCAACAGCTTTCAGTTGTAAGCGACGTATTTCCCGTCATACAATAAATGGAACAAGGAATTGGTTACATGGAAATGTTACCTTTTGTTCTCACAGAAAGGTAACACTCGAACTAAGGTTAAAATAATCCTGATTAAACTAAGTCATCATTCCACTATCCTGGTTATTCAACTGTTATTCAACTTATCTAGATTTTGTTTTCTAACTTGGTAGAAAAATGCATCAATCAATACAATCTATTCTATACATCTTCTACGCAAAAGTGTGCGCGGAGGATTGAGGCTGAAAATTGCACGGTATTCTGGTTAAAAGCAGTCCTCACCACTTGCTCTGATCCTAACAAGCAAAGCACTATAGTCCATGCGTCAAATACCACTATTGTAAGTATTTCTTCCGTTCCGAATGAAAAAGAAATGGATGAAACTGATACCAGCTCCTTATACCCCACTTACCACTTCTGAATCTATGTAGATAGTCAGCATGCTATGACTTCGGCTGGAATGTTCATTCAAGGCATGTCCACCCATTTGACGATACCTTAGTCCTAAAAACAGACGAGGCATATAACATACCTTGTTTCTTCAATATTAAAAAAACAAAAGCTGCTGTAAGTAGTGTGCTGCAGTGATCATGCTTTCAATATGACAAACAAGACCAGCAAGGAGGAAGGGGGTAAGTGCTCCAACTGTTCCTAGGCCTCGAACTTGCATAATAACAATTAAACGTTTTCTCACCTAGTTAAATAAATAAATTATTAAGCATGCGAGTTGTTTCGAGGCAAGGCTTTGGTCTTGCCGACACGAAAAACACATTTGCTCAAAGACAAGTTATTAATTAATCTTATTTTATGAAAGTTAACGAAAAAGTTAACATAATAAACACGGAAACAAATACAAGCAGTGTAAAAGAGAAACAAGTAATAAACAAATATATTACAAATGCTGAGCACTTGAGCAAATTATGATGCGTTATATGATTCCACAGTGTGACACAAAGAAACAATCAAGGAAACACACACCAGGGCACACAACAAGTTTTCTCAAAATAACCGAAGACATGTTCAGTAAATGACGTCTCGACTTTCATACGTAAACAGAGCATGAAACAGACTTCACAGAGTGGCACGCGATAGCTAAGACAATGAACTAATAGAGAGCATACCTCCCCCACACCATAGGATCAAGTGAGATTTGATAGAGGTGTGCCAACTGAAGTAATGGTAACTGGGTTTTTCTGAAAGTTGAGGTTTGAAGAACTTATTATAGTTGCTTATTATAGTCATGACTGTTCTACCACAAGGGTTTCACCTAATAGTTGTGGTTTGATGCATAATTCTAATGTCGTCGTGGGCAATAACTGTAGTTCCAGGATCCAGACGCTGATGCAGATAAGGCTGAAAAACTAATGGATTATTCCCAGGCCCAAGCTCTACATTTCCAAATACGGTGGCCGAAATCGGTTCAGCAATTTTTGCTTAATCCTGTTTGGAGGGAAACATGAATCAAAACAAGCATACAAACTAAATAATTACATATAGCAATAATCAACAGTGAAACCTCACAAGCTACCAATCCCGATAAAGTTTTTGTTTGTCCATGATTAAGTACATGCGAAAATAGGATACAGTACCTTCTTTTAGTACATTGAGTAAGTCTTCCTGATTTTCGCATTCAACTGTAAATAAATTGTCGACGTAGAATCCTCTGTCAGAAGACCATCGTAATGGTAAAGAATCATGATAATTTGAGGGATTGAGAAGATCCTGAACCTAAGGAGTAGTGGATACAGGCAGCTGGTATATGCACTACACGCATAAATATTAAATCAACAAAGCAAGCACTACAAAATGTAATTTATCAATAATCATATTTCCTGACGACCACTCAAGCTTTGAGGTAACAAAAAGTGTCAAATTGCACAACAAGTACTTCTTGGTGCAGCAGATAAGATGAAAATATTAGTGCAGCGTCTCGTTTATACATAAGTCAAGTTAAGCATTACATGCAATAGCTGTTAAAGTAGACAGATGGATGGATGGATGGATGGACGGATGGATAGATGGATCGAATGATAGATCGATAGATGGATAGATAGATAGATAGATAGATAGATAGATAGATAGATAGATAGATAGATAGATAGATAGATAGATA
>JANTCA010001917.1:0-11691 GCA_024741275.1 Chironex yamaguchii | reverse complement strand
ATCTGTCTATCTATCTATCTATCTATCTATCTATCTGTCTATCTATCTATCTATCTATCTATCTATCTATCTATCTATCTAACTAACTATATATATATAATCAAAAGTTGTAACTTCATTCAACTATTTGCAAAGCACGCTTTTGAAGAATGGAGATTGAAAACAGGGATTGCAAGATTTTGCCAATCTTTAGTTTGTTCGATAAGCACTTTTACCTGAAATCTGCCATGATATGCCATCCTCTATATCAACACATACTGATGCTGTCAAAATAATAGTTGCTCAGTTCATATCTTGAAAAGTATGGCTAAAATACTTTAAGGAAAGTTCTTAAACTCCTATGGGAGGATGATTTTAAGAAGGAATGTCTATGTTAGAAATTTAAAGCCTGAGTGAAACAGTTGAAGAACGACGAATGAGGCTTCTGGCTCATCTACTTAGACTCCTTGATTATTGTTTCACTAAGCAACCCCTCTTATGGATGGCATCAAATGAAAAAAGAAATAAAGTAATTCCAGAAATATACGGAGATCAGTAAAGCTCTAATGTCAGGACATGATTAAAATGGGATTAATCTATGGTCTAAGCTTAGCGAATACATGTTGTCTTATGAGTAAATGTCTTTAAAGTACTTACCACTCTTCTACTGAGTAAAAAGGGCTTTCTAACTTTTAAACTGGATGCCAGTTACTTGACAATGAATGGCATTTCCTCATTAATGTCCCTGGAAGTAAGTTCAAAACATAAGGATTATGCGTCTATTGTAAATTTGTTAATGACATAAATTGCTGTTATAATTGCCATTCTCAGCAACCGGATTTTGGTTACCGCATAGAAGAGACTTCCCTCTGGAGAATAAGTGAATGTTGTGCATTTTCTGTGCTACCCAAGTGACGAACATCACGATAAAAAAGTAAAGAGAGTGGACAGGGATACCGAAAGCGTTTTTCATCTACAGAATTTGGAGTATATTTGATGTCGTTATTGTTGCAAATACAGTATATTTCATGTTGTTACATATAGAGTATATGCGATGTCGTTTCATAGAGAGTATGCACGGTGTCTTTTCGGATACCAAATTGGCGCACATTGAGAATAGTTAAATTCCTGAAATCACTTTCCTCTTTACTAAACTGATTGTCAGCTAGGCAGAATTAAGAACTATTAAAGTGTATTTCGGAAAGCTACTGAAGAATAAGTTATTACCAATAACATTTGTTATCGTGAAGCCACAGTGATGTTTTTGAATAGAAGGAGTCTGCCAGGATAGATAAAAGAGGGAGTGTTTTCGAGTGCTTTTTGTGATGCTTCGGTGAAAACGCTATCTAATTCTGACACCACCTGTATCACCTTGGAATTGTCCTCTAACAATAGAATATGTCTTGAAACCTGGTGAATTATTGCAGCAAAGAATATCTAGGAAATGGTATTTGGTGTATGTCATAATAAACCTCTGTTATAGTTTTTAAGTAACTTCTAGGAAATATTTTAAATTTGTTTCAGTACTTCTCAAAGTTTAGCTTGTTCAAAATTTCGCATATCACTTTGCTAATCGTCAAACAAAGGACACTTCATACCCAATTTTGTCATCTGTTTTATGCTTCTTACCAGTTTATTCTAACATAACTTGCATGTACGAATTTATCTGCCAATTCGTAGAATACAAGATCAAAAAGTCTTATTGCAATAAATGTGATAAAGAGAGAAATTAAATGCTAAAAATCATCTCTGTCTATGAATAGCGACAAAACTGAACAATATCAGATAATTATCTATTATCATGAAATTTAAACGTCGACGTTTCCATAACAGTTTTTCAAGGGTAACAAGCAGTTATGTGTACTTAGTTGTTTGGGAGTAGACTTTAAAGCAGCAGGACAGTGTTACTCTAAAGCCACTGACACCCTCATTAAGATGCTAATGAAATCGGCTATTCTTGCATGTCTGGTAACAGTCCTACACAAGTTCCTACAGCTGTCAAGTGTTGGCTATTGTTTTCCTAGGCTAAAGACGTCTCTCTTAAAATGATTTACTATCTTCTATTGCAAATGATCACGTTTTGTTCCACAGTCATTTGTCCATGTGGTTGATGCCCAATAACGACGCCATAGCAAAAACAAAGTCCATACTTCTTCACACGTAAACATCTAAAGCCCTGTACAGTAATGGGTTCATTTTTACTTTATACTAGATGCCATCGAGACAACATGTTCTTCTAAAAGCAAATATTTATATAGTTGATTACAATGATAACAGTCACGTAAGTCTGTTATTTTGGTCCGTAACTATGGGCAAAACAGGTGACGTGATAATTGTGTTATTGAGTGCATTACAAGGCTATCATTATCACGAAGAAATTAGGGTTTTTTCTATTCCCAATTTTGTAATTATTGATTTGCTAATTCAAGCATCGGTATTAACATAAAATAAAGACAGGAATGATTTATAACGTCAGAAAGTAGACACTATACACATAATGTAGAACTCATTAAGGTAAATGCTGTTACCTCCGATGGGTTTGATTTGTGCATTAGTAGAGAATCAAGGGAAGGTACCTTGTAATTTTAACGAGTAAGTCAAAATATAGAGCGGAGTAAAGTTGGCAGCACTGATATTATTAGTCCATCAAAGGTATAACATTGTAAGAGTTGTTTTCGAGAAAATACCAACATAATCCCAGGTTGTGTACGCAAATAATGCCAGTAAAAGAGAGATAAAACGTTTTAAGGCAATGACAACATTATTTTGTTGTAATTTCGTCATCTCCAACCAAAGCGCTTTCCGGAGGATTGAGAAAATGTTAAAAATCGGCGCATCTTCGACCAAGACGATATCAGTGGCATTCTGTTCGTCATTATTAAATCACTCTTAAAGCTCTCAAATCTTTTTTGCGGCGAAATGCTGAGTTTGTACATTTGCTGAAATTCAACGTAAATTGAAGAGCTGTTTGGAATTATCAGGAAAAGTCCGTTTGACGTCGTCGACAAAACGACCCACGTTATTATTAAACGTAAAATATCCAGCATACCCCAACCTACCCTACCAGACGTCGTCAATTTTGAATGAATCGCTTGAATGACAAAGTCAGTAACAAATGAAGTTGCAGTAATGCTCATTTAACTACACTAGTGCAAATACTGCACCTCTGTCTTACTAGTAGACTTGACTGTATGGACCAATGGTATCTGCTTACCGTAAATGGGTCCAATTTACCTTTAAGTGGGACTGTATAACGGAAAAAAGGGCAACAGAACCTTGGGTAAGGGTTGTTGGCAGCATAGATTTGCAAAAAACATAAAAATTAGATTTATTTGTAGCTGCAGATGTAGCATTGAAGCAAACAAGGAGGAACGGATTAGCTGAAAAGCTAATATCATTACTGAAATACTGCGTTGACTCTTGACATAATCCGTTTCTCACGTGTAGTTATGACTCATGTGGATGTCCTCTGGAGTTGGTAAATATAATTTTCCATGCGAGCTACAAACTCTCGGAGACAAGCATTCAAATAAGCAAAATAGATTTCAATATTGCTGTAGTTTGGGATAATCCCGTACTTTAAAGACTCTGTCCGACGACTTATCTCCACTTACCCTCTTTTTTGCAGCAGTACATTACTCCCAATCTGGTAAATTTGACATTCAATATGGCAGATGAAGTGGAAAGTTACAAGCTTTTAGTTTTTGAATCATACATGCTCAATGTCATTGAGTGAATATAAAAGGCTCGGGACAAAAGATGTATTATCTCTGTATATATAAATAAATACAATAGCCTATGGCAGAGCAAAACCTCACAGTTGAATTTTGTGGGTTGACAGGATTCAAAGCTAGACCTTTGCACAATAGAATCAATGTCGAGTTATGAGGAATCTGATTTACTTTTGTGTCTTCTAAATTAAGATTTAAACCTGGCTTTAATAAAGGTCTGGAGTAAAAGTACACTTGTGAACATATATTTTAATGTCAGTATAAGCTTTTGCAGCAAATAATCGATTTATAGACTATTAAAGAATAATCGCTTTTTATAGTTCAAAAATTACGCAGTCTTGCAATATTTCTTAAGAGTAGTAACTAGCGATAAAAGCTCGATGCTTCTCACTTTATATTTATCAATATTAAACATATACCAGCTTTGTTCAACTTTGTCTAGAACGATAAAGAATCTCTTACGATTAACTACTGCATTTTACTACTGGAATCTTTTGACAAGACTTACATAATACGACAAGTACGAGGAAGTGGAAAATATGGACTTGGATAGTAAGAAATCGCTATCGTTTCTGTGGAATTGTTTTAATAGAGGTCAGTTTCGAATTGGCTTTAAGTAAAGTGGTGTCAGCAAAGAAAGAAAGGACTCTTAGATTACTCCCATATTAGCACTACCCTGAACTTGTCTAGTCTCCAAAGCAGCGTACGACCAGTGTAAACTTAATTTTTACATATGTTTAACAACCTCTTACTTTTCGCAAGTAACGAACACTTTAATCGTTTCATTACTAGGACCGGAGTACGTCAAACGCCATTATCTATTTAAAGAATTTTACAAATTTGGGTCACAAGATTGCAAACATGAGACACAATCCTGAGCTGTAATGTACTTAATTTTGACCTGTTTTAAAGCGTTGACAGAGATTATTCTGCTGAAAAAAGCTTAACATCCTTACTTCAAGACGTCTTTCAATCTCTAATTCGAGTTCGGGATTTCTAATGTAAGATCAGCAAAAATAAATAGCAACTGGAAAATGACCTTTACATTGATGTCATAGAAAAGTACTTTTAACCGCTTTAAAACAATATTTGGAAGTTACTGCTTCATCATCATGTTTTTAAGCAAATGAGTTAAGAGAGTGCGCTAACTGGAGACATCTTAAAGAATGTTTTCGGAAGGGTCATTATAGGAAAATAATCCTTGACCGTATAAATTGTCTTATTTTCCTTCTAGTTTCTTGTGTGGTAAGATTGTTGAGAAAACAAAGTATTTATTTCAGTATTACTGCATAGAAAGTAAGATCATGGACGATCGTGGTCGTGCCTTTAGGTCTTGTATGGTGGACTCCTTCTTCTTTTCTTCCTTTCTCATATAAGTAATGGTTCTTGCTTTTTTGGCTTTCTTTTCACAAGGATGATAAGAGAGCCAGATCAAAATGAACAGGTCATTGTATATGCCAATAATTACGACAATTGTTCTTTGGATTCATTACAGGTGCTGAAAAGTAATATAATAAGAACTGTACTTTTCCAATTAATTTTGTGTGATGATCACAACCAAATTAATACAGGGCGTGAGACTATTTCAAATATTTCTAACAATTGTTCATTAGGGATTCATTATTCGATATCAATATGCCTATCCTAGCACATTCATTAAAGGAACAATGGAATATAACTACAGGACGTACTGTAAAACCTCTAATTAGCTCCTAGGGGGCTTATTTATTTATGACATTTTTGGATGGGATCTCATTTGAGGAGGGACTTATACGAGGAGGGCTAATAAAATTATCTAAAATATGCTACTTAAAAATCTTCAAAATTTACTTCTTTTCAGAAAAAAAAAGGAATAATCTGAATGCAAAAGTTATTCTATAATCTCTACGATTGATTTGTTAATTTTTTTTTTCCTACTGATCATCAAATAACCAGAGGAGTACCAGTATTTTTCGATATGAATTATATAGTGGATTTTACAGCTTTAATACGAAGACATCAAACATATAAGGAAATGTGGTGTGGTAAAGTAGGACAAGAACTGGTGTGCCATAAGGACTATCGGGAAAAGGCAATGCAATATGACTGTGATGGAGTTGGCGAGATTTATTTGTTTCAGTGAAGTATCTCTTGCATACACAGAAAACCAGAAGCATGCCCAGATATTGGTGACAAAACTGTTAGGGAAAAATATCTTCTCGAACTCGCTGTACAAAACGAAGCCATTGTTAAAAGACCTCGTATAATTTAGCCAGTAATTCCTTTATAAGCATTTGTAGTTCTAGTGTGCGGGCATATTTGAGAGGGGGCCAATTCGAGGATATACGGTATGCATTCTCAAAAGCAAATAGCGGGTTATAATTTAGAAGTGACTTTGTTCACCTGTTGTAAGGGTTCTGGATCAAAACTTGGCGTCCAAAACAGGCGTAAATCCCAATAAAAATGGCAAAGAATTTGGCAGACTTAAGTACTTTATGCACTGATAGAGCATGAAAAATCGCAAGCGGAAGCAAAACTACGTGAAAGTTTCGGTTTGGTCGAGGAGAAAAGCTTTCTTGTTGGAGCATAGCGATTCCTAGCATGACACAACTTGAGACTCGACTTAGGTGATTGATTTGCATAGCTTAAAATGGAGTGAAACGTATTAGCAAATACGTTAGATTGCTTGCTAACAGAGAAAGTCACGGCACACACAGAGTTTGTACTTAAAGCTTACACCAACAAATCATAATTTGTGCCTACTAATCCAAGGAAAATTTACTTTAAATTAAGGGAACAACTGAATAACTGTTCATGAGAAAGTTGCAAAGCTAGGCGGTATTATCTGTTTCATTGTTTTAACACCTAACCTACACTCAAGAAGGGCTATCGGCAAGACAATCAATTTGGACTTTTCCATTCGTTTTCCATCATTGCAACAACTATAGGTCTATGTAGAAGGCAAAAAACAGTGTCATAGTGGATATTCACTGTACAGATATATACACTTGAGTATAGTTTTGTACAAGCCAGGGTGTCTTTCTTATCCAGCCGATCATTTTGATGAAATGCGTGATAACATTTCTCCTAACAGTAAACATTCCGCCTATTAGCGTCAATCAACTATACTGGCAAATATTTAAAAAGGGGGACCTCATATCGATGCCTTCGTAAAGTAGATTTGAGAGCACAACTGTACAAAGAGCTGCCTACTGATAAAAGAATTCTTTGAAAGGAAAACTCAGATAAATGCTCATATTATGCGTGGGTGGTTACCAACTGCCTTTGTCAAAGAGAATTGCAAAACCGAATTTGATACGCGATTTAGAAGTACACAGAAATCTGTAAGCAGTGACGAATCCTCACCAGCTACAATAAAAATGTCCAAGGTTTCTCACAAAGCCATAGGTAACATTGCACGATCTGTCACTCAGTGCTCTATGAACAGAGTACTATAATAACCAACAAAAGAACGAAGGAGAATTTACATATCAACAATTTATGCGGACACGCTCTTCCACGATGCTATACATCACAGCTAGGTGACGAGCAATCATGGCATTTGTTGACATTGCTAATTACCATATATGCTTTATGAAACAGGCCAGTGTTTGTTTACTTGTTCTGGTGATTAAGGAAAAAAGGGGCCTAAGCTACAGACTAGGAAAACCCCTGTTAACTGCAAAATAATACTGGCTTGGCGGAGGTCTGCCCCGTCAGAGAGTTTCTAGTTTCTGCTCTGTCTTCTTGGTATATCCTCTTCCATCTTAAAAGTAATGTTTTCCAAGGTACAAATTCACAACAATTTGCAAAAACATCCAATTTGTAATGATGAAAATATGATGAACACAACGTCCGAACATTACAGTTTTAAATTTTACACCAAACGTTTCTTACTGAGGTGATCTCAAAGCTGCACATGTCCATAAAAAGTGACCCTTCAGCTTGATCTTTATTCTGTGGTCGGGACCAGCATGAAGCGTTAATAAATGAGCCCAAAGTGTCCAAAACGGCCAAGAAACTACATGTACCAAAGGCGGTCATAAAAAATTTAAGTTGACAGCATTGTTTGACTAATAAACAACTTTTACAAAATGTACTCAAATGCATCACGATGATTTTATGCCCACCGTTGCGATTCTATGATTCTTTGCTGCTATCAGGACTTGGCAATCAAATAATGTTCGAATGTCTGCTTATGACAGTTTTTTAATGATGACGAAAACTATTTCTTTGCAAAAGTGAAGGGGTTAAAGCCCCAGTCAATCTTAGGGTGCCGCTCCTGTGCAGCAGAGCACATGGAGCACAAGGAGCCAAATCCCAGGTTGATGAGATGAACATGGAAATCAAATTCAAGGCTGAAACTGGAGTGAAACATAAACTTGAATACTGACTGAATGATTCTAAGGCAAAACAACACATGGCCAACCAGAGAGAAGGTTTAAGCAGGCAACAACTAAAACAAAATAGTATTTGTCTTTAGGCTTCAAAAAAACGGTCGACGTAAGTGGCAAAAGGAATCAGTAAGCTGCCATTAGAGTAAGCATTACCAGTCTGCAACAGCAAACATACAAAGGTACATTCAGTAGAAACCTGCACGTAAAAACTGTATACACAAGAACTTATATGTAATAATACAAATCCTAACAGTAGAACCATACAATATCATTGCCACACCCGAAACATAAAAAGCGTATTAGTAATAAATTTCAAAATCTCAAGTACAAAATTCTCAAATGAATAATCACTCAAATCACACAGCATAGCAAACGATCGGTATCCTCCTGTCCATGAGATTTCTTGAGTAACATACTTCGATTAAAATAGAATCTTACTTTCAGAAAATGATAGCGAACAAAGTGCACTTATCAACATGAGTTTGCTCTGTTTTAGAAAAGTTACCTCTTACTGTCCTGACACAACATAGTTCAATTCCATCACTAAAACAATACATATAGATCACTAAAACATTAACTAAAGAATACTATAAGAAACTGAGGAAAGAGTCAATAGACCATCTTATTACATTTTCAATTTTAGAGGAAAATAGAAATACTCCATCGATTACCAGAGAGATTGGTCTATAGGTCCTAATGACGTCCCGGTCTTATCAACTGGTGTCTTTCGACAGCCCTTAAGTACCAGATGATATAAACTGCTCATTTGTTATCAACACAAATTAAACATTAGTTTCCTTTTGCAAGTCGATAAACCATAATCCCAAAGGCAAACAGAGCTGCTCCAGATCTGCAAGCATGACGCAGGTTCCAAGTGGAAAGCTTGTCTTCAATCCAATCATCATCTAAAGTACAAATTTCAAAGTGTTAAAGTCAGGCTGAAAGAGTGGCTAAAAGGTAAATGGAAAGTACAGTGAAACAGAACCAAAATTAATTAAGCTTGGTACCTTTGCTGTCAATTTTTGTATGAACTAGTGTAAAACAAACACCAATGTTCAAATAGTGCTTGTGGGTACAAAAGTATACCTATCCCCATTAGCTCCCTTCCAATGCAGCCAATGTGGTAATGCTGCAATCATGGATACCACATGCCAACAGAAATCAAAAGTAGAAACACCGCATCGTTGTTTCTTCTTTAGTAGTCCACATTATTTTTGTAAGTCCCTCTTGGGGACCCCTACTTTTTCTGCCTTGTTAATGGCCTGTTAATCACTCGTACACCTTACTACAATCTCTAGCCAAGAGTCATCGATTCCATGCTTCTTGCGAAACAGCTAATCCAAATTTGATCTTTGAAAGGAAGAATATTTTCCACTGTTGTGACCCCTGACATTTACAAGAGTATGTAAAGTGATCACCAAAAATGGGCAATCTGAAGTAAGTATTTGTTCGGTGGACAGCAAAAATAACCAGTCATACACGAGTCTGACTATTTATTTTATCGATTCGTCCTAGAGAAGAAAAACTCATTCTTGGATGCAAACCGACTCTTGAGACATACAGCATGCACCATTGCAAGTGCTGTCACCTGGTTACTCAAGATTCTCGTAACAATGTAACTGCTGCTCTGGAACTCGATGATCTCACTGGCTCACCCTATTTCTGTCATAAGTTACAGCTTGTCATTAATGCTAGTCTATTTGCATACCATGCGATTATCGACATGACAACTCGAGTTGGACATCACATACTTTCGTACATAAATCACAGCAAAAGCAGGCTCATGCTCAAGAACAGTTGGGTCTACCGAAACATATTCTTGTAAAGGGTGAACCAACTCGCTGGTCATTGTGCATGAACATGATAAAAAACGTTCTCGGGCAGAAGCGCACTAATTTGCTTATTTCAACTGGGACCTCATCAAAGCATTATGGAGAATAATAATTGGAAGCTGATGGAACAAGTAGTCACTTTAGTACTTCAACTATGGCAAAAATGGCACTTTGGTTAAAAGGGAAAATTCTTGCATCGATCGGTCAAGTGATAGCAGCAGTGTTCAAACTGTCTAAGACTTTGGATAGGCTTAATCCTCGAAGGGCCACCACAACACAAGAGGAAATGAAACTGATACTCGAAAACTAAATTGCACGGAGGTCAACCCCAATCTAAACTTCGAGTCAATTGAAATAGCACCGAAGTACGCAGTTGCTACTCTTGTGGATCTACGCTTCAAAAATAGTGAAGAATAGAGAAGCCTAAGTGAAGCTGAAGGAATTGGTTTATCATCAGATACAGTAAGAAAGATAGGAACACAAGGTTTCTGACGTAGCTCATCTCCCAGCTATTAAGCATCAAAAGCTTTCAGGCTTCATCACTGATTTATCTAATAAGCTGATAGGGGGAGCCAGCAGTGCTGTGAGTGGTTCTGACCTTGGCTCATCTGATGAGGATTTGAAGTATATGGTACAAAACATTGTTTCCATTTTACATTGAAGAGACATTGAATGTGACCTGTTGGATTATTGGAGAATGAATGAAGATGAAATGCTGGCATTAGCTGAACTGGCCAGACAGATTGTATCTTCTCCTATGGACTCAGTTAGCAGTCAACATGAGTTCAAAGTGGCATCTGATATTACCAGTGGAGACGGAATAGAACTGCCTTCAAAAATGCAGAGCTTCTGATGCTTTCAAAATACAATCTTTGAGCAGTTTAATACAACAGCGTCACTCTGCTACTGCCACCAGCTGACACGCCTGAATCAGCAGAAGTAATTAATACAAAACCTGATGCTGATGCAGAAAATGAGGAGTGGTAAGTAGAAGGCATTGATGTCCTGGGGTACTTACATGTGTGTTTAAGTAGCAACAATCACATACTGCAAAACCTTGCTGTAACATTATGTACTTCATATACATATTTCGTCAGACGAAAATATTTGCTTCATGGAGGATCATTCTACAAAATACTCCACATATGTACAGTACTAATCCCAATCAGGATTGAGATCACAATACTCTGATCCCAAACAAATGCTACAGACAGTGGCGGCTGGCAGCAAAAATTAAGTGTTATTAGTATAACCTAAATAAAACTCACGGAACCAATAGACCATGATGTGTAATTATATCGAAACATTCCTTGGTGGAAAGAATTCAGTTTGTAATGAAAGATTTTAAAAAAGTCCACATTTCCCCACAAGAACTTTTAATTTATATTCTATTGTGATTTATTCGCCTGAGGATTAATTATTAATTGATAAGTAATTCAGTTTGTCTGTGCTTCCAAAAATATTTACCCATATTCTGATGACTGCCGTTAAATTTCCATAATAACAACGCTCTGTAATATTCTTCTTACGTAGTTTGGGAGGAGGTGTTTTACTGCCTAGAATATGAAGGATCTACTATACAAAATAAGAGACAGGAATCTGTGGAGAGCCATGATCGTCAGCACCTAGAGAGAGAGGTTGATGATGCTTCTGCTTTTGCATCTCTGGCTTTTCTCCTTCTTTCTTTCTTTAATTTTTTCTTTCTTGATACGGCAGCATCCCTTTCACGGACCACTTTTTCAAGAAGCAGAGAGATCTCCTTGTTGTGGTACA
>JANTCA010001916.1:0-32362 GCA_024741275.1 Chironex yamaguchii | reverse complement strand
TGACTAGGAGTGATAAAATTTGTCAATTCAGAAAATAATTGGATATGGAGGACCTTCTCTGCTTTTGAATGGTGGGGGAATGCCCATGGTGCCCCCCCAGCACCAGCCGCCACTGAGCTTTACGCATGACCATGCAGGGGAATGCGTGTGTGAAGCGAAATGCTTTTGTTCGGTGTCATGAATGTTCGCAATTGTCAAACATGTTTGATGTTAGTCTCGAATGGCTAAATGCTTTCAAGGTCTTCATCGTCCACCAGAGCAACTGGTATAATACGCAAAGTGCAAGTAATGACACTGCTTAAGCCAAATGCCATCATGTGCGCCTAGTTTAAGAACACTAGATAAATAACCGTTGAAAATGATTTGAAATTTCTCAGTTTTTGTAATGTTTCTTATGAAACTACTTCTCCTGTGCAGATCATGGCATTACCAGGCAAACTTTAGTGAACCTTTAAAACCAAATTATTCGGTAAAAGTAACCGTTTACATTTAGAGGAGTCCGTAGTCACTCTAGTGAAGCCAGCAGAATGACCCTCAGCTGCAGATGCAACAATCGAGCACCTTGTTATGTTGCGCTGGTTTTTTTCACGGCAGATAATATTAATAATTCTTTTCTCGGCATACAAGTATCTTTTCTTCCTTTGAACTGTTGTTTTAGTATTCTGTAAGTTCTTTTCTTTTGGAGAGGGGTTTTGTGTTGTGCAAAATTTGCTTGTTTACATCAGTTGACAGTAATCAAAATTTGAAAATACGAAATCCTGGTACATATGTTGTTGGCGAAAACAGGGTAGTTAAGGAAGACGGTGAAAGGCGTAGGTACTTCGTCCGTTGCATTGATCGGCATTAGAAGGATTTGTGATGCTGATGGTATGTTAAATGTAACGATGCACATTATTCCTATTCCCAATAGACTTTCCAAGTGATGGATGACCGAACGTTAAACAAATCAAATGTGGATCCAAAAATGACACAAATGAATTTTATAGCGTCAGGTTTGTTGGGATCAACTTGATATCTTTTACATTTTAACAAGTACCCGCCTAGTCAATTGGCAAGCCAATATTGCTACAAACCTTGTAGATAAACTGATGCTTCATCATATCCAGTTGTGATTTAAAGAAGTCTCTTTGAGTTATAACATTTTTTGTCTTTCCTGAGTGGATGGTAGAAAATACGATTCTTCTATAGAATGAGTGGCGATGTTCCTTGATGGTATGTTCCTTGATGGTATGTTCCTGGATCCGACACGCAAATACCAAGAGGACGAAGCCTGTTACTGGTAGATCACGGTACTAGAGTGTAGATCAATCCTGAAGTTGTTAAAAATGTTAACGTTTACATCGGTGTTTTTTAAACTTTGCATTTACTAGGAACATTGATAGTCTGGCTGCAAGAAGGGTATAGGTAGGGTCATAGGCCTGTACCATAGGAAATCGCGCCACTAGGTTTTGGTGTGTAAACTCCCATGTGAAGTATGCATACCATATACATTACGTTCGGTATTGTTCTAATTAGCATGACGCACATTCAGATTCAGGGCATTTGAAAAGCCTGCCTTCTAATCGTAATTGGGTGTCTGTCCTTATTAAGTGTGTATTGGAAAGGGTATAAAACTAGTATTGTCAAATTAAAAGACTTCCATCAGGAGTTGTACCTCACTGACGTGAAAGTTGGCCTTTCAGGAAGCTTCACCAGCCATTTTGCTGCTACGTCCAAATTGAATGGACTGATATGCAATATCTTTATGTCGCGCTTATAGATGTCTTGGATAATACAGGTTTGGATGATCAGTGGTCCCTTTTAGCAAAGCGAACTTCCTTTGGAGAAGTTGTTTAGATATGTTGTCATTGCAGTCGGTATTGACTGAGGTCCTAGTAGACGTCCACTACGGTGAGGACTTCGTTGTTGGCCACTTTGGCTTCCCATGAGATTTTCAGGATGCGGAATAGGCATCTTAGGTGGAAGCTATTTAGTTTTCACTTCTGATGAGAGCTGGTCATCCTCGGGTCACTCTTGTACAGTAATATGTCATAAATCAAGTGTCGGCCCTTGGCCCTTGTCGCATTATTGTGCCAGTGTTAAAAACGTACCTTCCTTAGTTTACCAAGAACTCTTAACTTGTTCGTTACGGTAGGATGCCTAAAATGTTGTACCACAATGTGATAAAGTTAGTGACGTTCCCTCCCACAACTGTTAGCGTGCAACGCCATGTTCGTTTCTTTCGGAGTTGGGCTTTAGCTTTATAATCACAATGAATGTTACAGTAGGAGGTTGGTAGTACAGTTGTTAATAATCTTTCTTACTTCTGTTAGTTCTGTGTCGTGCTGACCTTTTCCTATCTGTAAATTGTTTGTATTTACTTAAACTTTGAACTTATTAGATGCTGACATTGATCGAATGATGTTTGGTGAAGCACCTCGTGCCATGCCCACTAGAATGTCTAGAACAAGCAAGGTGAGATCCAGTTGGTAACATAGTAGTCATTTCTGATTTTTATGTTTCAAGAATACGTCAGATATTGTAGTAGGCGTTTGGTCATATCTTTAAATCTAGAGCGAAAATCATCACTAAAGGTCTTAGGACGCATTGCCTATTTTTGTTCACCCAATGCCTTGTATAAAGGCCCGACGTTTCTTCTTGATCATCGATATTATGAATCCTCTGTATAACCATTCGTGTCTTAAATCTGAGCAATGTCACCTGTACGTCACCTGTACAAGGTAATTGTCTAATGGTAGTACCCCCATGAACCTTGCACACAGTGTTACCGATAAGTAGATTTGAACTAGTACTCATGGGTTAATGAGTTTGGTTATCTATCAACCGTGTCATTGCTCCCAATGTCTCCTTGTTATGTCTTGCTGTTTCACCTACTTTGACATGCAAAATCCCCCATACCCTTCTAACAAATACCCCACTAAACACGATTAGTGATTAAAGTAATGGTAATAGTTAACCGTAACATTCATCAACACCTGGGTGATTGCTTTCCAACAAAGATCATTGCACTTGGGGAAAGGCGGTTGCGTAAGGACAGACATCTATGTTCGATTCTTCGTTTATGACTCTCATTTGTACGTTTCCTTGAAATTTTCCTTGAAAACGTTTCCTTTTAATTCAAAAATGTTTGTTGGTTGTCATTTTGAACCGATAAGCATTGTTTGGCCAAATTGTTTTGTCAATTACGTAAGTGATGCGATTTGTTAATTCGGACCTATTTCTTTGGTGTTCAACCCCGATAGCATAATAAAACCATGTAGCATGCCTCTTCACGCTTCGCAGACATACTCAAAGAGGAGACAGAAGTTAATGTTTTATTATTATCATTTATTTTTCGCTGTTTTTTTTCTACTTCAGGATAATTTTACTGGACAAGATACGCTTAATCTTATGGGAAAGCGACCTTTTGTTAGCCCAATAAGACCACAAACAACATCTCGAGAAAATCGAGGCTCGCTGCCATCTTGGATGAACGCAAACATGACCACAGCTGGTAACCCCTTCCTCGCGCAAATGGGAAATCGAAATAGTGCACAAACAACGGATAATGGTGACCAATTGGGCATGATGGGGTAGGTAGAATCCCTGTATGGACAAACAGTAGGCAGGCTGTCTTTTCCATATCACTTGCCAGCTATTTATTCTATTGTTTGATGCATTGATCAATCAGTCTATCAATTTCTTCCATAAATCCATCCATCCACCTGTCCATCCATCCTTCCATTCATCGATCCATCGATCCATTCATCCTACCACTCATCGATCCATCGATCCATTCATCTATTCGTCCATTCATCTATTCGTCCGTCCGTCCATCCATCCATCTATTCATCCATCCGTCCATCCAGCTGACCTTTTCCCCTTTTTGTCCGTTTTATCTTCCTTCTTTTCTTCCTTCCTTTGTTCCTTTCATTCTTTCTTTCTTTTTCTTTCTTTCTTTTTTCTTTCATTCTTTTTTTTCGCGTTCTTTTTTCTTTTGTTCTGTCTTTCATTCATTCTTTCTTTCTTCGTTCCTTCCTTTCTTTCATTCATTCTTTCTTCGTTCCTTCCATTCATTCATTCGTTCTTTCTTTTTTCTTTCTTCTTTTTTTCTTCTTAGTTTTACATTTTGGATCATAGAATTCTGTTACTGATCTATCTAGCTGCTAAATTTGAAATGTATTTACCTCTTGTGTAGGTCAGTAATGCTTCAAGATAGTACAGGGGGTACCCAGGATGCGACACAACCCTTTCCAGGCCAATCAGTACAGAATTCCAAACAAAATTTGCCAGGTAGTTATGGAGATGCAATGTTTCCTGCTAATAGGCTAGGACAAAGTTACGATGGTGTTAGTGGTTTCGGGGCTGGATCCCTGGCTGGGAATTTTGGAATGCTTCCTAATTCCCAGGCTCAGCAGCCGCTTCCATCTATGCAAACAGCTTTCCAGTCGTCAGATAACTCTTCGAATAATCTTCCTTTATTTAATGGAAAACAGACCAATCAACAGTTTATGGACGGCGGGGATATGGTCGATGGAATGTTTCCACAGTCAAGGTCATTTGATAATTCCATGAAGCAGGTCAGTCCCAATTCAATGGACGTGAGCCTTGATGGGCATCGGGTTATGTCAAATCGTCAGCAGCCACAAGAGTTTTCATTTAGCTCGATCATGATGAAATCTGGAGGCATGCCAGATTTTAGTTCCATGATTCCACCATTCATGCTTCAGACTGGAACACAAAGTTTGCTTAGCCAAATGCAAATGTCCGATCCGTCAGGATTCACTGCCTTTATGACACAAATGCAGGTAATACGTGCCCCAGGAAACATGAATCGTGAGGCATCTTTTATGCAATTGCAAATGAGGCACTTAACAAGTGCTCCGAATCCACTGATAGATATGCAGCGGGAGATGTATCTAGAAAGACTGATTCAAATGCAAAGAATGTATATGAACAGTATGGGTAATATGGATCCACCTAGAAGTATTCAAAACCCTCCGAATATGTATATGTCGGATGCAGCTTCTTCCGATATCGCAAACAACCAGTCAGCAATTCAATATCATGGGAATAACGAAAATTTAGACGAAACCTGGCCCTCAGGCAATTTTCCAGGGACCCCAGGTCAAAGTCAGTGGCCAATGCCAACTGGGGTTCCCTCAATGTTTAATGTACCAGATAAAATGAAATTGAGTCAAGCAGAACAACTGGAACTGAGAAATGAAAATAGACAACAAGTAGGGTATCCACCTTACCCCACGATACGGACACCGGGAATGCAAATAACGTCCCCGACATCTGCATCTGTTGGGGCAGCAACATCGGGCCCAACAATGTCTGCTTCGAGTGTACCTATGTCACCGAGAGTGACAACCCCGGGCCATACACCAAGCCCGGCTACACCCTCTTCGGCAGCGATTTCGCCTGCTGCCCCAAACACACCGCAACCAAGACCATTAGACCAGTTTGGTAGAGCGGGACAGTTTGGTAATGATACCGGAAACCTATCAGGAGGATCCAGACGACAAAGCAATGTAGAAGCAGACGCTTTGGGACTTTTTCAGTTTCCACCGAGTTCTGTTAGTTTGCAAGGACCGTCGTCAATGTCAGGCCCTGGGTCACAGTCATCGAACTTTGATTCGTCGCCATTTCAATCACCAGAACGAGTGCGTTTGTCTAAAAGCCAAGATAGCCTCGATAATATGAACTACGGAAACCCACCTGCATCATTACTGCCGAGTGATATCCCAGAAAACTTTGTATCCCCACCTAATCGATGTATACAGCCGAATAGTACCGAAAGTCATCAGCTTCACCTAGGGAGCAGTTCAGATCATATGCAAGATAATAAAGGGATGTCTCCTTCTTCAGTGGATGATTTCATCAATGACATCAATTTTCCCGACGCTTTGTCGCCCACTTTTGACCAAATTCAAACTGGGAATCTTTTTGACAAAGAAGTAAAAGACAATGATCATGGAACTGCAGCTGGTTCAGTGCTACCCCCAGGTGTTCAAGGCTTCCAAGTCAGGGACTCGACATCGAATGCGACGCTTAGTGATACGACAAGAGCAGTTAATATTCAAGCCCCGTCACAACTTTGGATAAATCAACAGGGATTAATGGGAAGGGAACAGTTAGCTGCCGGAGGTGGTCTTCCACCTGTGTCACAGCTGTCAGGTAACTTTGACTTGCAGCCTCGTGTAAATGAAATGGAACGAAATTTGTTAACGAATAGTCTTGGTGGGTATCAGCTAGGGAATTTTGATGCAAATCCGAATGTACTTAGTCCACCCAGCTTTCCCATGCCAAACTTTGGTGATTTGCTACCGGGACCTAACTTCCAACATGGTTTCCCAGATAGCATGATGGGACCACCTAACATGGCTCATAGTACTACAACAAAGAAGAAAAGGAGATCACGGCAGAAGTCGGCATCAGACGAAGCTTCCACTCCGAAAACATCAAAACCGAGGAGAAGAAAGGGCAAGAAGAGTAAGACAGATTTTGATGACTTCCAGCCCGGTTCTAGTCAGGACGGAGTCGCGATCGATTTCCCCGTCGGCCAGACTATAGTCGAACCGAAGTCAAGAAGCAGTATCAATCAAGCTAACTTACCAATCCAATCCGTTATTCAGAGTGTAAATAACCAAGGGCCCCCAATCAGTCCTGTAGACAGTGTTGCATCATTCAGTGCCGGTGAAGGTAGGAAGGATTCTAATAGCACTGTTAGACCAGAAGTAAGGGCTATTCAACCAGTTGGGGTCGACTCGTCTAACATTGCGACTTCAAATGCCAGTCTTAGCTTGCGACAGCTACCCGACAACGAGAACGTAAGTGCGCTTTCAAGCAGTGCTAGAGAAAATAGATTTCCCACTCCTTCCGATGGATTTAGTAGTGAACAGTTAATAAGCAAAGATAGAGACTGGAGGGAAAGAGAATTTGAAGGAACAAAGACCAGTGGCCTTGCCAACACGATTGAAAGTTTTGAGCACAGAGCGACAGGTTCGTCAGCCCTGCATGTCAGTACAATATCAAAGAATATGTGGGCACCGCCACAGCAGGACGTGAGCAAGGGCGTTCTTTGTGCCAGTAATCCTTTTGATGACATCGATTTTGGAATGCGCCTGGATTCAGGAAGGGGATTTGCTACCGAAAAGGAGCATATGTTGTCAGAAACGGAACCCTCTCTTCCTTCAGCATACGGAATTGACAGAGAATTGCATAAAGGGTCGGAGAAAGGCACAGAAAGGAGCTCCCAAGTTAATCAAGAATTAACTACTAGTCACAAAGAAAGTGAAAGAGTTTCTAACTCTGGTGAAACTGATCGAGACTTCCAGAGTGAGAGGATTGTTGATGGACACGTTTCCGTAATTCAGCAGGGAACGAAAGAACCAGACGAGAATAGGTGTGTACCGTCTTTAAAAATTAACAAAGATTTAGGTAAGAAGTTGATATTTGCCACTGAGAACAAAAATGTCAAAGATCTGCTGTCAAAGCTAAAGCACAGCTTTAAGGACATTACACCAGCAAAACTTAGTGGTCCAGTGCATACACAAGATGAGTCTCAGTGTTCATCTAGCCATGAAACCGATAGTACACCTAGAGAGGTCAAACAAGGTTTTGATGTGCTAAGTAAGCTTGATTCATCTGCCCATGAGAGTACTGACCTGGTAGGGATTGAATCACAGGTGGGAGTACCAAGGACGGTGGATTTGCAGGAAAAACAGCAAGAGCCAAACAGCACTCAAGAGGTTCCATTGACCGACAAGCAAGAGCGTAGTATGGGAGTCGAAGATGACGAGAACTCGTTTGGATCGTTCAATCTAGACTTTATGGTTGGATCATCATTGAAGGATTGTGAAACTTTGGCATCTTTCCCAAGTTTTGAGGACAGTGATGATCAGAATTCAAATGATGCAGTGCCAGAAAGGGATACTTCTCTATCTCACAATGTGTCGTCATTATTCGAAAAGCCAATTAGTTTAATGTCATTTGATAACACCGAGAAACATCCTGTCGCTCAGAATGATGGAAGGAAAGAATTTGCTGAAGGCTACCCGCATTTTAAAGATATGGGCTTTCAACCATCACCCGGAACCCTGCAACCGGAGTATTTACACAGCAGTTTAAGCGTACCTCAAGTTCGCGATTTTGCAAAACCAAATACTGAAATCCTTGAAAGTAATGATAACAGTGATCCTTCACTAGGGACCGTTCTGCAAATACAGGGCAGAAACGTTGGTTTCAGTTCAGATCAACGTGGTGTAAGTAAAGACGGGGAGTTAACAAGGGTTTATCTCAGTGACGGGTCTAAGGAAGTAGAGACTTCGAAACTGTTGAAGCCATTGGCTCCATCCTATAATGAACCGTCTTCCTATAGCGGCACTCGGGAGCTGTCAGACTTTGTTGCTGGGAAACCTTTTATGCAGGGCGAAGCTGGTTTGAGACGAGACGCTGTCGGGAAAGATGAACGTATGACGCTCAATGTAGGCGAGAAGTATCCATCGGAGTTAAAGAACAAGCTGCCAGAAGTTGCGTTGAGTTTATTGACACCACAACTGCCGAATTTTTCACAATTTACGCCTCTTGTAAAAGATAGTACTGAATTTCTGAGTAGAGACGATGGGTCCCATAAAAAGGAAAAGAAGAAAACCAAGAAGAAGAACCCGAGTGAACCTGGGAAGGTTAAGAAAAAACTCAAAGCAAAAGAAAAGAAGGGTGAAAAGACAGATGTAAAGTTAAGTCCAGAAATAAACCGTGTTGAAGTCCTGGAGACAATTCCAGAGGTAAAGGGAAATCAGGATACTCATAAGGATCTACTGACGACTGTAGGGGATACCAGCAGTCTTGAGGTAACTACTGGGGACAGCACTCCTAGCAAGCCCTTGTTTGGTGGAATTAATAATAAAGGCAAGGACATGCAGCATTTTGAAGAACAGGCGTTAAAGGCAGGGATTTCGTGTGGGCTGAATGACAGTCAACGAAGCGCTTTGTACACGTCAGCAAGTAAAAAACATGGTGTTGGAAGTAAAGGTCATGGGGATAGTGGCTCTCATAAAAAGACCTCGCATACAAAGAGTAAAAAGAAAGATGCCAGTAGTAAACTGTGGAAATTTGCTGGTGTACCGTGCAATGAAAACACTGAATTTGGCTTAGAGCTGTCTAATAAATCTGTAAAGAGCCCTGAAGTGAAAAGCCCGGAATTTGAGTTTCAGATAGAGTTCAATACAGAAAACGCTGCTGTAAAAGAAATACCCTTAAAGGCAGTGATCAAGAAACGAGATAGGCCCCCTAGTTTGCCAACAAGTAAACCCTCAGAGGCAAAACCTGGACTTACATCTTCAGCATCTAATATCAGTTCCACAGATCAATATGTCGTTTCTTCTCAGCCTGAGACTAATATTTCAAGTAAGGAGTCGGTTAGTATTGCAAGTGTTGAATCTGCTGCGTTCGCCGTCGTAAACAAGAGTGAAGAACAAACAGAGATGATAGACCAGTCGGACTTAACCAGGTGGTACGCTGATGATGCGATAAAAAGTTTTCAGCAAATTTTACCGAGTATGGAAGAGGGGTTTTCCTCCCATGACCAGACTCAAGATGATATGATTGAAGACTTAGGGATAATGCTAAGATCGAAACGGATATGCATGTCCCCACCACCAGATGCGCATTGTGCGAAAAAGGGAAAAAGGATTCGACCATTGCCACTGTCACCAACAACGGTACAGTTTGTGTCTGATGAAACGGTCGAAACTCGAGTTCAACAGTCTGGACCGCAAATGAAGGAATTTGATAGCCATGTTGATAAAAAAGGTGAAGGTAAAACAGGCACCGTTGTCGAGACGTGTCCTGAAGAGCAGCTAAACAACCCACGTCAAGAAGTTAATCGCGAACCTGTCCAACAAAGCGGTGCTGTCGCTGAAACGTTTTCAAGTGGAGGAACCGAATTACTGATGGACACGACTAGTGCGCAGGGACAACTGTTATCGTCAGTTCCTGCTGGTGCTGAAATTACAGAAATGCCACCTAATAAGCAGAAAGTGACTCCACTTTTAAGTAAACAAGCACAAATGGTAGAAGTTATCAAAGAGCCAGCTACACAAAGAAAGGGAGTGGGTACTAATATCAAGGAAGGAATTGGAATCATCCATAAGCATTCGGCTGAGCCTGGTTTATTGTACAGATCCATGGAATCCTCTTATAGTAAAGAGTCTCTCTCAAGCAGACCGTTGCAATTAAGCACTGTAATTACTGCAAGCTCTGGTGTTGTTGGGGATTCACAACCCCCTAGCAGCCATGAGAGAGCAGCTCACTGTTCGATTACCAACTCGTCTTTCCAAGGGTCGGAACATAGCAAAAGTGTTGGAGCGGTAGGCAGCCCAGCTGGTGCTGTAGCAGTTTCAGTGCCCGGTCTTGGTACTACTGAGAGTAGTTTACCAAAAGATAAAGCAGCAGCCCCCAAGAAGACTCGTAAAAGAAGGACAAATAAGAAGATTGGAAAACAGGACCAACCATCCACTTTGCTGTCATTGAGTGATACGGAAATCAAAATGAACCCGGCAGATCAAAACGTAGTGCTTTCTAGTGTTATGACTTACAATAGCACAGTTGTTACAAAAGCTCCTTTAGAGGCAGCAATTCCTTCCCAGTTGAAAACTGTTGTTACTGGTAGCAAGAGCGGGTCTGTGGCTGTGGATTTGGCACAAAGTGCTGTGGCTCCTTTGTTATCCACACGGCTGTCGATTGAAACCCGCCCGACTGAGCCATCTGCAATTGCAAAAGCTGCTGATAGCACAACTTTAGCGCCTAAATTACTATCTAAAAGTAGCATAAGGACGTTGATTCCCGAAGAAACAAAACAGACAGGTACACCCCTTCCTCAGAGTATGTTTACCGTCTCAGTTACCTCGAGTACTTCTACACTGAAGGTTCCTGAAAAATATGACAGGAAAACACCTAATGCTGAAGATAATGCACACGCGGAGAAGCCATCTCCTAAGTTGCCAACTACCGGACTTTCTGGCAGTAGGGATGGAAAACAAGTAAGAAAGAAGATTGGAAATGGACCTTACGTTGTCAAAGTACCGGTAGCTGATTTAGCATTGCGAGTAGGCGCATTTTTGCCTCGTGATTTTGTCCCTCGGGTATTAACAAAGGAAGATTTCAACAATTTCAAACGGTTGAATAATATACCATTGAGTAGTGACAGTAAAAGTAGCCCATTGATGTCAGTTGTTGTGCAAAGTTCCAATACTAAAGCATCACACCTATCGAAGGAAGAGAATTCTGGATTGGCTGATCACGACAAGGGCATTGAGTCATTAAAGAAGGATATACCAGTTGACATCTCGTCTGAGATGTGTGATGTATTACCAAAATTAACGTACTCAAGGGACTCTCAGCAAGCCTTGCCTGTCAACAGTAACAGGGAACATTCCGATACTACTAAAGAACCAGTAGCTTCGGGCGTTGATAAAGATCCTGAAACATCAAGTGGTCTCGAAGAACCAGTGCCTACCGAGGTTTCAAACAAATCAGCAGCTGCAGTTGTTACCAAAGAACTAGAAGATACTTGTGCTACTGAAGAACCAGCTGTTACCGACCGTACCAAGGAATCAGATGCTAGCGACGAATCCAAAGAAAGCGTAGCTTTCAGCACCCCCGTCAGTGAATTCCCTGTCACGGATCAGACTGAGCCTCCGGCACAACAGAAGAATAGAAAACGGAAGAGTAGAGTTAGGAAAAACCCATTTGCAAAGAAACGCAAAAAAGTGTATGTTAACCCTGTACCACCCGCTACAAGCGTACTCGAAGATGGTAAACTTGACTCAGCGACGTTATCAAAAGGAGCCGAGGTTACCGTTGCGTCTGTAAATGGGACCGTCTCCTCAGAGCAGAAATCCACAGAGGATACAACGGGGAACCTTGATGAAAAAGCAGGAGATGAAAACATAAATGATGCAATTTCGTCCGAGGTAGGTGCAAAAGGAGATAGTACAGTCAAAGAGACCACTGATGGGGAGTTAGCTTTGTCCACCGCGTTAGGCAGAGATGAACACAAACCGGAAAGTTTGAAGGTAGAGTCTTCTTCAAGCATTGGCGTTAACCAAGAAGTAAAGGAATTTCAGGAGTCCGAGTTAGGCCATGATCTACTAGCCCGTGACAGTATCGAATCATCAGCAGAGAGTGGATCATCGATTGCAGGCAGTGCCAGTGATACTGCTGTACCTCCTTCACGTTCCCAACCTATACCGGGGAGAAGAAAAGGTGGGAAAAGGCGGAAGCGAAAATTCTGGTTCCCGACTGGCAGTAGCCAAGAACGATCCTCGAGTGATGCAAGTGAGGCGCCGACGGATTCCCAAGAAGGCCAAGAGCTCGATCCTGATGCTGTAGGAGTTTTAAGCAAGGAGTTGGTCATAGCAGCTGTTAGTAACTTAACTACGGATTTGGATTCAGCAGAAATACCTCCTAACGATGACAGCAAAGATGATGTGAAGGTAATCAATATATTTAATTTTGATTTAGAGACACAATTGTAGCTTTGGCCTACAGTAAGTAACATGAATATCTCGTAATTAGATCATCGTGTGGAGCACCTTTTCCCTTACCTCCCGCACTTCCCTTACCAGCATATCACAGGTTTACAACATACATAGGCGGAGCAACAGCCCTTTAGGTTGACAATGTCGTTTTCCTTCATGTTTGGCTCTGGCATTTGAACCCATTTCTCGTTGTACGGGGTGTTAAAGTAGCACCGTCGTGCCAGTCACCATACTACTTGTAATTAGTCCCACGTTTATCAAAGTATGAGACAAGCAAAGCGTTCTAGCAGGTAATATTAATAGACAGTATTTTTTACTGCATTGTGTCCACTACTTCGGCCGAGACCTTGTTCTTTACTGTTACTAACTCACCTTACGTCGTCCTGTTTTCCCGTCACCTGTTTCAAAATTTAGCAGAAGTAGATCTCTTGTTAGCAGCTCAAGAAGAGTAGATCTCTTGTTATGAGTTGTTGTATGACTCAGTACTTCAGATTATTGTGGAGAACGAGAACTAGAAGAACATAGGGTAAGATTGTAGAGATACCAATAGAAATTCACCCACAGGTCACATTTTCGTAATCCGAGCAGAAGGACAAATCTCTAACCCCTCTTGTACTTTAAATAAGTCATCGGTTAATTTGCTTCCAAACATACAAACTAAAGGTTGATAATATCACGAGAGATTGGTTCTCAATGTAGTCTATTTCAACTGTGCCAAGTAATTCTTTGGTTCGATCCTCAAATGAGTTGAAATAGACGACGTTCTGACAGCATTGCTCCAACAAGGTTTTGACCCAAATATGGATCTTGTATGCAGCACCCCTTACCCTACCGAGAACATTCTTGAAACCCTTTGCACTCCTCAGTTCTTGGCACCCAACCGTATTGTTACACGAGTTAGACTACAGACTATTGTTCACTTCTTTTTTTATTTTTTCCCTTTAAGTAGCCACTTGAATTTTTCCGTTACATGACTGTTTGTGCTAGTTTAAATCTACATCTTATACGTCTTTGAATCATAGCTCCCGCTTTTTAATTTTTTTCCTCCCTCTTTGTTAGGGTGAACAAGAATCGAATAAACATGGTGCAGTCTCTGTCGATCATCTTCAAGATTCTTCTGATGGATATCAACAAGTGGCCCCTGGTCAAGCCGTGGCACAACCCATGTACTCAAAGAAGAAAAGGAAAGGATCTAGAAGAGGCAAGAAGAGAGCACGGATTCCTGCCAAGGCGAATGACAGTGGAAATTCACTGTTATCGCAGGGAGGTGAAGGCTCTACACCAACTGTGAAGGAAAGGACTCCTAGTACAAAGAATCGTGAATATTCTGCGTTGAGTGCTGCTTCACGGGAACTAGGTTTATTAGGTCTCACGTCTATACCTGACTTCGAAACAGACTCTGTTGGTGTAAGAACGAGGCACAAAGTCTTAGAGGAGAGGAGAGCACAGAGTGAGATAACTGAACGTACACATGGTAAATCACCTGTTAAGGAACAATCTTCTATCCCAAATCAGAAACAACAGTCTCCACGTAAGAGCAGGAGCCGCAAGTCTAGCCAAAGTTTGGATGATGGAGCGGCTCTTGAAGGAGTAGCATCTGCCAAACCAACAAGTAGTAGCGCTAAGCAGTTAGAGAAGTTTTATGTGACTAGGACGACCAGAAGCAAAGCAGCGGAGCTATTGCTTGAGATGCCTCTTGTTGTAGAGAGCTTAAAAGCACCGGCTAATACTGCTCGCGGTGATGATGCTGAGGCTGAAACGAAGAAAAATAAACGAGTTGGCAAACAAACTAGTAGGACCAGCACGTCTTCAGTGACATCAGATCCGGGAGAGCCAACCAAGACTGAGAGTCCAACAAAGAAAACCCCGAAGTCTGGAAAAGGTAGAAGGTCAAGTAAGAGCCGAAAACGAAATTCTTCTCGGCAGAGGAAGTCTGGCACGGAAGAAAAACAAGATACAGGTTCAAGTTTAGTCACAGGGCCTGAAAGACCATTTGCTTTTAAGACGGAGGAAGTTACTTCCGAGGAATATATTGCGAAGAAACGACGTCTAGATGAGCTTTTGTATAGTACTGTAGACTATGAAGATGATGAGCTAAATGCACCGACCGTGTCTGATGCCTGTTTCGACATCGGAAATGCTGGAGGTGGAATTTGTGACGTTCTTAGCGAAGAAGCAATAAAGAAAGATTCTCTTGATGCAGATTGTGTAGAAAGTGGCCCGAGCGCACAGCATGAGGGACTTTCAGAACCTGCTGTTAATACAGAGCATAACCAGGTTATTAAGACTGAGCCAGTCATAACGAGTAAGTCTCCCACTGACAACGCAAATATTCCGGATAAGAGCCAAGATCTTGTGTTTTTCTCGGGTGCAGAATACGCAGACGTAAACGCAAGGGACATTAAGAAGAAGCCTGTGAGAAAATTTAATATTGACATGATATGCTCGGAATTAGGTGCTCGGATGACAGGAAGTAAAAGTGACGGTGCTCCCAATGGGAACCCCATTTTTGATGACAGCGATCCTTCTGAGCAACAAAAGGAGGAAATGGAGAACACTGTGGATGAAATTGGCGAGAAAGCGTCAACAAGTAGTGTAGATGATGTACAGAGACTCGAAGGAGACAAGAAGGAGAAGGAGATTGTAGCAGCCTCTCAGGACAATCCAGAGAAGGCCGTTGCCTTCTTTGGAAATGACCATAGCAGTTATACTGCGTCAGCGAAGTCACGAGGTCAAGCACCTGATGTAAAGAAGGACAGAAAAAAGGCGGCAAAGAAAAGAAGAAGTACTTCTAGCCCTGTGTTTGATGACGACAACTCTGCGTTCACTTTTGGGAAAGGAGACGCAAATGGTGACTCCCTTAAACGAAACCCACCTAGGAGGAAGTGCTCCAATGTGAGCTACGTTCAGTATTTAGACAGTAGCTCTGATGAATGGGAAGAGAACGTAGAGGAAAATATAGTACATAAAGGTAAGAAAGTAAAGAAGGCAAATGATGTTGACACAGTGTGGAGTCCATCAGTCAAGAGGAAACTGTCGGAGTCTGGGACTGCAGTTCCTTCTGCGAAAGTAGAAAAACATGTAGTTCCCCATAGACCAACACCATGTGGAAAGTCTCGGGTAGCACCCAAACCTCTGCCTTCGGGTATCCTTCCTTACCAGCAGCATTTAAGCGCCAGCGGCCATGCCATTTCACCTTCAGTATCTGACTCGAGATCCACACGAGATGACGTGCAGGACACTTCAAAGCTTCCACAGCAGGCGTTGCTTGATAGTGCAGCTAAAGCGAAGGTACAGAAGCCACCAACGAAGATCAGAATAGTGTACAATAAAGGCACAAGAGAGATTGGACATCAAGAAGCGATTAATCTTGGTCTTCGCATTCTTAAAGGAAAAGGATTGTTAAAAAACAACTCAACAGCTGAAATTATTTTTGAGGAGAAATCACCGGGTGACCCGGCGCTGTTTGGTGGACCGGGTGCTGCTAAAACTCGTGTAGTTAAGACCGTTACTATTTCCAATATCTCAAGTCTAGCGAACACTGGCCTAGATGCTAGCAGATTTAACGCTAAGATTACAGTTTCGAAGGGGAAAGCACCAGGTAGTACCGCGGAATGTCCAGTAGGATCAACCGAAAAACAAGACAAGACCGTTGCCGTAAGCAAAGATCCTGCTTTAAAACGAAACTTAAGTTCCAACAGCAGCCCTAAGTGTAACCTTGTTACGAAATTAGACGGGTCGTCAGTGTCTGGCCCACAATTTGTACCCAAAATTCAGGCGCCCAAGCCGTCTTTTGTTGAAGATCCGAACAGAATATTACAATCCGCTTCGAAAGGTACGGTTGCTGCTACAGCAACTACTGACAAGGTAATGGCAGCTTTACACCAAATACTACCGACGACATCGACTGGAGTATTACCGAAGAATGTTTTACCGTCATCTTCTTTCACTGTAACATCGAGTGAGCAAAGCACATCAACTGTCACAGCTTTAAAACGTTCGGTTTCTTCTTCACCTCACCCAACTAATGTACTTGTTTTAACAACACAAAGCCAATCATCAGTTCTTCCTCAGAAAATAACGTCATCTGTAACTCGAACAAAACGTGCGCCTGTTACTGTCCTTCCGAGAAAGAACCAAGAAAAAATTACCGAGCTGAAGAAACAAGATGTATCCCAATCAGTGTCAAAGGCCTTGTCTCCTTCAAACGTTTCGATGCCAACATCTGTTGTTGTAACAAAATCAAATATTGCAGGGTCTGTCACTAAATTGCCAGCTACTACATCTTGTAACACGGCTGTCTCTGAGGCAAATACCTTAATAGTAGATTCAGTTGTTGAGCCAGCGATGGCCACTACGGATTCTCTTTGCAACAAAAAGCTCTATCGGAAGATGAATTTCAAGTCTGAGCTATCTCTAATAAAAACCGAAGAGGACAAAGCCTTGTCGCATCCGCAACTGTCTTCCACCACGGATTCTTCAGGGATAAAGGAATTACAAGACGCTAGGAACAAAGGGGAATTACCCATCTCATGTGAACATGATACCTCAGTGACATCAGTTACGGCTTCTATAACTATGTCTGGTAAAACAATGAAACCTCAAGTGTCAAAGGTATCAACGGTTGTAGTATCTGCTTCCCACGGAGGGAGTGCCGCTACCGCCTCCACAGAGGCCATAATAACAAGCAGAACATCGTCAAACACGTGCATAACCGTTCGATCTATGTCATCAGTCGTAAGAACCTTCACTCAGCCAGGCTCCACATTTTCAAGATCAGCTGGTGAACATAAAAAGGATGAACGTGTACCAGATGGATCGGTGGCTTCTTCCGATGCCTCTGACTCCAAAATGTCGAATTCAAAATGTACACTGAGCATGGCATCGATACACTCATCTTCAACGGCAACTACTGCGAGCGATACTGTGGGCATGAGAACAGCTAAGGACAACGGGCATGTTAAGACCAGCTTCAGTGAAGTAAAATCTCCAACGTCGCATTCGCCTGCTCCTCAAGCTCCCATTGGTTGTAACGTTGCCCATAAGGAGAAAGTAAAAGTAAACCCATCGCTTGTTGTGTCAACATCTGATGAATCGACATTAGGGAGTACAGTGGTATCTACTAGTTGTGCCGCTAGCAATACGAAAACCGCACTCCTACCAAACAAATTGCAATCAACACTTATATTACCTCCGAAGACAGAATCGATAGTTGATTCATGTAGCAAGGTAGATACACGTCCTGAACATGGAGCAGACAAAACATCCCATGAAGGAAGCGGGGACACCTGTATTATTCCAACTTCAAGTCACCACGTAGGTAAATCTGAAGCAGGAATTGAAGGGAAAGAAGAAGTTGGTGATAAGGAACTGTCGTCCTCGAACGTCGTAACGTCTGCTGTCAGTGTCGTAAGAACAAAAACATCCGACTCGTCCAGAAAGAAATCCTTGGCCGTTACTGCATTGTGGGAACATATTAACAGGTCATCCACAGACTGCACTAGCAAGGTGGACGCATCAAATACAGATCTACTGAAGCCTCCGTCATTTGGAACAGACACATTTAGTAAACAGGAAGTAACACGCTCGGTTGAGCAAAGGAAAGTCGCATGTTCTGAACGTACACAGTCCCTAATAGCTGCGTATTCGTCGGGGATAAAAGGAGATGATAGTAGACCCGATACCCAAAATTCTGTGAAACGACATGCTGTCCCTGATGTGGTTGTTGCTAAGTCGATTGCACGTAGTGTAGACACCTCGGCCAAGACCTCATTGCTACATGCGGAGTCTAGTTCTATGCCAAAGTTGTCGGTTTCAGATTCTGCAAACCGAGTTAACGAAGCTGCCTTAATCAAAGACATTCAGCAGAAGGATGGAAGGGCGGTGATATCGTCTGTAGTCTCCTCCAATGTTTCAGAGCAAGACGTCCCAGGCACAAGCTCAGTTATAATTCAGGAAAAGTCTACAACCGAGTCATCACTTAAGCAGATGTGGTCGAGTATTGATTCTTCAAGAAGGGCACAGACAATTACTTCCGCACGCATTGCAGTACCGCAAGCATCAGCGACAGACCCTTCCTCGTATAAACTAGAAGAAGTAACAGTTCAAGACTCGAAGCCCAGGATTGAGCAGTCTAACAAATCATTTTCAGAAAATTGCAGAAGTAAAAAGGATGCCTTTGATTCTTTACAAATGCCTGGAGAATCATCGTTCACTTCATCTCAATCTAAGCCATCCATTGTTGTTATGTCGGGTGAAAAGAACTCTGATACCGTTGACGTGACAGTTAAAACGGCAAGTTTACAGGTGTCACCAAAGACAGCAGGACATGGACACGACTACTCCAATATGCACAACCATTTATCTATCAAGTCAACATGTGGAAGGATAGGGCCGACTACAAACCTGTCTGATGGGTCAGAAACATCAGCTATTGGCAGGAAAGCGATAACAGGAACGGCAGAAGAAAGTACGAAGCTTGAAGTTCCAACTACAGTTTCATCTGTCGGGCAAACGCTCTCCGTTCCAAACACTTCCACCCACGGGAGGGACTGTGTCTCAAGTACTGTTGAAGCACCTGTGATAACAAATGATTTATCTTTTAAGATGCAAGTGTCACCAAGTCATGTCAAGACAGAAGCTCCATTTTCACGCTCGTATAAAGTGGCAATGCGACCAACTCCGGCCAGTGGTAAGGGTCAGGTACCAGCACAGTCCGTTGCAGGTAATACGAAAGGAACAAATGGAGAAGCTACATCGTCCGAGACAGCATATCCGGAAACACAGTCTGAACTAACTGCTACTGCTGCTTCTTCTGTTAATCAGTCACCTGTTATTCAGCCAGCGTATTTAAAGCTGCCCAATGTGGTTTTATTGACAGTCTCGAGTCAAACAATGTCAAGTCTTTCAAGCTCAGTTCTTTCCGGATCTGCAGCACGACAGCTTACTGTTTTGTCTAGTTCTCACTTGCCAGGAATATCAGACAAGCCTGGAACACTTGCATCACCGTCAATCATGACTTCAGGAAAAAAGGATGGACCGACCCCTACTTTTGCCCTGAAGACTAGTAATTCACTGGGAAATGTATCTACAGACAGTACAAGTGGTAAACCAAAGCAACTGATCTCTGATTCACCAACTTTAGTCGTACTAGCAAAGACGACTCAGTCTATATCTGGGTCACCTAGCTCTATATTGGTAGCTAAGCTACAGCAGCCAGGTTCGTCAACAATTGTACTCCCTGCAACTACAAAACACTCTGAATCATCTACATCCGTACTGCAGGACAAGAAGATCTTGTCAAATTCAACGGAAACTAAACTGACAAAAGCTTCCGTAACGGTTTCAAAAAGTTCTGTTCCATTTCTTAGTTCTAAGAAGTCTACATTCACGTCTTCCCAAGTATCTCGTAAGGAGCTATTATCTTCTAAGGTCGTCAGAAAAGAGGGTCACCAGGCAAACGAAAGATCAAAGGTTGTTAGTGCCAGTGGAAATTCCGAGACGTTGGTTGCAGCATCTACTACTGCAAAAGAGACATACACATCCGTTAGGGCCAGCCAGCTAATTTCCGCAGATTTGAAAGACATTTTCCATCAGTCCTCGATAGAAGCATTGCCGGTACCTACATCAATTGTAAACAAAAGCAGTGAGCAAAAGTCAAAGTATGAGGAGTCATCTCTGCGGCAGAAAGAACAAGAGATCGAGAAAGGCCCCTTATCTGGAAGTGATAGCAGCAATATTTCATTGTCTAGACCCTCATCGCCGTCCTCCTATGCCACAGATGATAGTGAGCAGACTGGAGATGGGATTGACACAGATTTGAAAGATTTTGCATTTGAGATGCCAAGTCCAGTTGAGGGTAAAATGTCGGATGTAAAGTTGGATTCAATAGATGGACATTGTTCTACGGAGGAGTTAAGTAAACAGAAGGTGGAGACCACGTCCTTGTTAAAGGAAAAGCAAAAACGAAAGACTCTGACACTGGCACAGGAACTTGCAATGAAAAGGACGCTTGGAAGTGTGCCCTCAGATGTTAGAGATCAGAAGAAAATAACAGGAACTAAGACACGTAAGTCAAAATTCATGTATCTTCAGTTTCGACAGATTTCCGACAGTACTTTTTTTTGTTATGACACCAGTTTTTGTTATGAAACCTCTTAACAAGGGTTTTGCTTTTCTCTCTTGAGCTTCAGTCAATGCGTTTTGTAATCACTATTGTGCCGTTGCCAATTCATGACGGATTACCGACATGCGACTAGGTGTATGTGACTGAGAGACACAAACATTTGTAGCTACGTCCATTCCACCACTAGCTGTTATTTTCTAATGGTTTTACAAATTGTATTCCCTTTATTATTTAATTAATTTACTTTTTACATTTATTCATTTGCTTATTAATTTATTCGTTTTATTGATATGTGAAAAAGATTATTGGTAAAGATCTTTTTGAAGCAAGAAATACGAAGTGTCCTTTATCAAACACAAACAGCAACAATTTGTATGCAAGGCCTACAGTACAATTTTAGAATGTTGATGAAATCACAGTTCGGACTCTAAACAATAAGGTAAAACGGCGTGACTTTCAAAGGTCAAGAATCGCACGACCGTCAGTCTAAAATTTAACATGAGTCATACATATAATGATTACATTGTTCTTAACAATAGGTTTTATTGTTTTTTTTGTTTGAGTCATCTTAAAGTGTTATGGGAATCATACCCTATACGCTGGATCGATCCGATACACGATTACATTACACTACGTACAAATTAACAGTTACATGGTCAATTACAATTTTTATTTACCGCAGACAGCACATGTGTGTGCGCGTGTCCATCGATAGTATTTGTAAAGGGTGGAGCATTACCACAATAGCTGCTATACGTGGGAGCCGACTAGCATTGACAGGTTTCGTCTCGTGATACTTTGAGAGCCTCTTACCAAATCTCGGAGGTTCGAGTGTTGGGTTGGAGTGTTGGGGTGGAGTGTTGGGGTTTGAGTTTGAGGATTGCATGTTCGAGCCCAGTCGGTTCCCTTTCAATGCAGCTATCGTGGTAATGCTGTACTATTAACAAATACATCTGAGCACTTGTGCCTGTTGAGATACTGCATTTATCTGACACTGATGAAGGCTTAAGCCGAAATACAGAAAAAATATGAATGAATTTCCCCTTACCCGCCGCTGTGCTTTGTCTCGTGATGCCAAGGACTTTGAAAGTCCTTCATCAAAGCTTTGTGCATGGCACGGAGGATTGAGTGTTGGGGCTTGAGTTTGAAGATTGCAAGTTCAAGCACAGTCTGCTCTCAGTTAGTACTGTTCATGAATGTATGGAAATATCGGCTGATGGAATACAAAAATAATGGAATGATGTGTGCGAAAGCCACAGCACAAATATAATCAAATTAGTGATATCAATGTTAGATATGTAGGAGTGTTGGCTCTTGCGTCTGGGGTGTTTATATGGCTGCTTTTCAATACAGCTATTGTGGTAACGCTCCACTTATGGGTAGTATATGTATAGCGTTCATCAGTGTCAAATATAAATCTGTTTCAGCCGATACAAGTGTCTCGTTACATATTTGTGAAGAGTGGAGCATGACCACTATAGCTATTGAAGTAATGCTCCAACCTTTGCATATATACTTTAGTTTTAAGTTGATGTCAGGATTTATCGCGTTTTTGTATCGCGTTTACATCAGATTTGTGTACGTTCAAACGTCCTTTAAGACCTACCAATTTTCTACTTTTTCAGTATAAGAAATGTTTTATTGATTTGTAAAGTTTTATTAAATTATAAAGTTTTATTGAATTGTGTTTTGCTCATACAGAATTAATTCGCAAGAGAGGACCAAGAAAACAGAACTTGAAGTTCGAGTATTTCCTGCAAGAAGGTTCCTGCAAGGCCACACCTAAGCTCCCTCGTTGTCGTGATTGTCGAAATCCTGATCATGATGTGAATTTTTGTCGATTTTCCCTGTTTAGAAGGTGATGTTTAAATCAGCTGATTCGAATATTTTCTCGTATCTGGTCATGTTGTTTGTTTATGTGCGAAGAGCAGCAGTTGGCTTTAGTGGAAGTCCTATTTTATAAATAGTTCTCTGCTCAGTAGTGGCATGATTGGTAAATTATTGAACTAGAAGAGACCAGTCCTAATATGGCAGGAGGTCCTCGCCCAAGTTGTGCGGTCTGACTGTTCCCTTGTAAAAGCTGACATCGATTATACTTTAAAATAAATAGGTCAGAAACTCCAGGAGCTAGCATTCAGGAGCAAGAATCAACTTTACACTTTCAAAGTTGCGACACCTGTGTGGTTGTGATTTGTTTTTTAAAAAAGGGGGCTGGTTTGTCGCAAATGATGTACTACAAGCCTGCCGTGCATACATGCTAAAACTGAATTTGAACAACGTTATGTTGCTGAACGTGTAACAAGCCTGTTTTGAACCGAGTATTAATGCACAAATAGTTAAATTTCTTCTGAATCCGTGCTTTGTAGTGAGCTAAAAGGTCATCTCCACATTAAGTAATGTAGTGAGGTGAAAGTCATCCCTGTATTAAGTAGAGTTATGAACTGAAAGTCATTTCCACATTAAGTGGAGTAGTTAGCTGAAAGGTCATCTCCGCATTATGCAAGTTAGTGAGCTAAAAGTCATCCCCGCATTAAGTATGGTAATGAGCTGAAAGTCATTTCCACATTAAGTGGAATAGTTAGATGAAAGGTCATCTCGGCATTATGCAAGGTTGTGAGCTGAAAGGTTATCTCCGCATTAAGTAGAGTAGTGAACTAGAAGTCATCCCCGCATTAAGTATGGTAATGAGCTGGAAGTCATCTCCGCATTAAGTGGAGTAGTGAGCTGAAAGTCATCCCTGCACTAAGTAGAGTTATGAACTGAAAGTCATCCCTGCACTAAGTAGAGTTATGAACTGAAAGTCATTTCCACATTAAGTGGAGTAGTTAGCTGAAAGGTCATCTCCACATTATGCAAGTTAGTGAGCTGAAAAGTTATCTCCTTATTAGGTGGAGTAGTGAGCTAAAAGTCATCCCCGCATTAAGTATGGTAATGAGCTGAAAGTCATTTCCACATTAAGTGGAATAGTTAGATGAAAGGTCATCTCGGCATTATGCAAGGTTGTGAGCTGAAAGGTTATCTCCGCATTAAGTAGAGTAGTGAACTAGAAGTTATCCCCGCATTAAGTATGGTAATGAGCTGGAAGTCATCTCCGCATTAAGTGGAGTAGTGAGCTGAAAGGTTATCTCCGCTTTGTGCAAAGTAGTGAGCTGAAAGGTTATCTCCGCATTAAGTTTTCTATAGATGTAGACGCCCTTACTCAACGACTGGCCTGTTTACACTGTTTACTTTTGCCAGGCTTCGGAGGAACTTGCGAACTGGAAAGGTTGATGCTGCTGGATTTTGTTCGCCGAATCAAGCCATTGAAGAAGACATGAAACCATGGAAGGCTTCCAAGGATGGTAGGTGCATCCCTGATTTTTGTTATTTAGACAGCACAGTTTTTGCTTTAAGCATTCTCCTTGCGTTCTCAGGATAGCTACATGCAGATCCTTAAGACATTGACGTCTAATCGCGTTTGAATGCATTAGGTCAGCTCATTCAAATCTATTCGAACACCATGTTACCTAGCAAAACCCTCGCATCTTGGCCAATTAGATATGGAAAGCACTAATTCGGATTTGTGCGAGGAAATGCGTGACATTCATGTTTAATTTCTGAATCTTGAGAACAAGGGAGGGAGAGAAATGTGGTTCTGAAATTGATGGATCCTAACATCGATTTATTTAACATTTTGAGGTTCAAGATAGTGAGCTGTGACTAAGGTAAAACCGATATATGTCAAAAGGACCAAGCATGTTACGTTTTCTCGAGTTAACGGGAAGGTGGGTCCGAGGTAGTACCCGGGTGAGTCCCGAGCCAACAATTGGCTCTCCTGGACATTTTACTGACTGAATTGTACTTTGAATGCGATGCATGTGCTTATTTTCACTTATTTATAACCTTTATTGCTGTTTTGGTCTATCTTTTAACAGTCACCTTTGATTTCCAAATGTGCAAATACATTGTGGAAAATGTTGGTGGCCAGTTTTGTGAAGTAGTTGAAGAAGAATACAAAGCTGTAACATGGGGTAGTAAGGATGGTGAGTCTAAAATGTAGTTGTTTATGTAACATTCTTTCTTTGTCAATTCAGGGCTTGTTTATACCCTGAAAGCAAGTGTCATGCCATGCCTGGAAGGGTTATTAAATCCCGAATGAAGTACTGTTTGAAGTAACGTTGACTGTTACGGGATGAATGACTTAGGATGCTATTATGTTGACTTCGGAAAGCGCTCTGTTTTTCAGATGAACCAAACTCCTACTCCAAGCTGTCTAGTGGGAAACTTTGTAAACTAGTTTTGAATACGACCCGATTGAATTTATCCCAGCAATTGGTGGTAGGGACTATCAAGTGTGAGCAGAGGGAACTAGAAAAGTGCGAAGGTCGTGGAATTCGTTTGACGTCAATCATGTTTTCCTGTTATTTACCATACCTACAAACTTTGAGTAAGGTGATCTGAACAGAGAAGAAGACTAGTGTGAAGTCTTTTTATTTGTAAATGTTGAAACAAAAACTTTTGACTTATTCCATGAATTCCCATTTAGAATGGAGACCCAAAAGCGCTTGCGTCAGAATAAACGGGAAGTACAAGAAATAGCGTCAAATTTTAGGAGTTAAACCGATGTAATGTGTACGTGCATATAACTTTGACGCTTCAGCAGCTTATGCAATATGAACAAGTAAACAGGCCATCAATGTAGCACTGGTACAGTGCTTGATTTTGAAACTGACAACTAATGAGGCGGGTGGATAAATTGCATTAAAATGTTGGTTCATGGCCAAGTTTTCTATGGAGTGTCTATTATGCAAGTTGTATTTACGTTTTCTCTCCATGTCAAAATTTGTTCGACGAAATTGGAGGGTAGCTAGTCGCTAAAAGACGTATTCTAGTGCAAATTGAAAGTTATTTTGATTATTTTTTTTCATATATTGTCTTATCGTATTATAGTTTTGTGTGTCACATGACAGACTTCCGTCACTTTCGTGTCATTTGTAGGTGCGGTGGCCTGGAAACGAGCCGTAGGTGGTGTTCGTGAAATGTGTGATGCTTGCGCTACTACAATTTTCAATATCCATTGGGTCTGCGAAAAATGTGGATTTGGTGTTTGTTTGGATTGTTACCGAATGAAACTGGAGGACAAAAGAAAACCAGAAAGCATTGGTATGAATGGATTTGTGCTGTTTTAAGTAATTTTAATTAATTTGGTTTATTTTGTCTTCTTACTTTTTATGGTGACCAAGTTGTCATATATTTATGCTCCTGTTCTGGATAGATTTTAGTGGCATTGCTAAACAGTCGAAGCGTCATTCAGTCTGGATTCGTCAGTTTAAACGCAACTTTCTTCCGCGTAAGTTTCCCGATCTTTATTGTCTGGATTTCCCTGAAAACCCGAGAAATACTTGGAGTGATGCTGTCTACATCGCCTCTAACGCCTTGTGCGGCCATGGCACTCTGCACAATGGTTGTGGTCAGTGGATTTAATTTTAAGGGATTATTTCTTGCCAAGCTAGGACTGCTGTTCATTAATGTCTACTTATTGGTGTACTAAAAGGCGGCAACACAGGACCCGTGTTATATTCTCGTAAGGTATACATCAGGTAGACTGTATAACTACAGCGTAAGGTATAGGGAGCAGGTAAAACTCTCTGACGTAAAAACTGTTATTTCTTGCGTCGTACGAACTTCCCCTTTGAATATCAAAGGTTCTTATGGAGAGGTTAAGCTGTACATCTCTTTCTGTCCTTTGATATCGTCTTGCCTTGCTGACTATTTTGTCACGCACACATTACGCGCCAAACTTTTGGTCTCTGTTGTAGAAAAAAGAATGATATTCTCGCCACATGAGAAGTTAAACGTATCAAAGTAATAGCTCGTTCAAGCAGGTGCCTCTACCCTGGCAAACATTCCACTTACGTTCAGAAATGTTTGAACTCGTTTAAGTTGATCTTCAGCTGAGAAAATTATTGCTGTTTTTGAATGCAATTTCAAGAACACATTGGCGGCAGTTGACTTTTGCCCTTGAAAATTGCGAGAGCTTCGCTATGCTCTTCTGTATACCATGGCAAGTATCGTGGAACGTTAAGGCAGGAGAGCACGAAAGGCAACCTTTGTACGCTAAAATCCTAAGAATATTCAACGTATCTTAAACGCTTTCGGACAAGAAAATTGTAGGATTAATAATTCATCTGATACCCAATAGAACTAGGCCGATACAATTACCTAATGACAGCGGCAGTCACTTGAGGTCCATTCAGCTGGTTAGAATATTGACGTCATTGACACTGAACTCGTTCAGACTTTTCCAGGAGTGCCGTTCGCTGACCGAAGAACTATGAGTTTGAGCTTCCTTTTAGTTTAATCTTCTGCTTTGAGGGGGATTCTGAGGCCAGTATCAGAAATGTATATTGTTGTAATGCAAAGCCGAGATAAACGCCGTCGTAGTTGCTATTGTTAGCATATTTCTAAGCTGGCATTTGGCAGTCTTTCATCTTGACAATCGTCTTGCACTAAAGTCCGTGCGTCAAAAGAACATTTCGCAAGCACCCAGTTAAATGAGTAGACAATCGGAGGTTGAATGACGAATAGTCTTTTGACCTTTACTAGTGAGCTGTGTAGCTCATTAGGAAAGGCATCAGGTTTGCAATGGTAGAACCCGAATTTGACTCTCGGGTGATCACAGTCATACTTCTGTTTCACTGTCCATTGCCGATTAGTTCAAACGGACGTAGGCATAACAGATGACTTCAGCTGAGCGGGGGATGTGTTCGTCAAGCTGCCTCTTAGAGAAGAATAAGGTGACCGCATTTAACGTAATCGTTGCATTTCTTTTCTGCTTACAGACGGTACCAAGAAGACCGAGGTATTCCGCTGGGTGAGTTGTGCTCCCGGATTGGGTCATAAGCCTGAATCTCTAACGGTTACCCAGATTATTCCTTTATCCGGTAAGAGTCCAAGTCAGCAAATTTTGTGTCCTTAAGAGCAGTAGTTTGGAAGTCACTGTTGTGTGGGTGCGTGTAAGCTCAAGTGTTATGCAGTGCGAGGTACTTACAGCAGTTAATGTGGTAGAAATCAAGTATAAAGAAATACGTATAACGAAATATAGTGAAAACAACCTGGTCCCCGTTAAAACTCTAAGGCCTGGGATCAAATGTCGTATTGCATTATATTCAACCATAATGTTACTTCGTGTCAAACGTCGTATATATTGTGTTGAACACAATACAATATGTATAATTCGACCAAACATGCACAATGGAGACTTGGTCGAGATTTGGGAATAACTATAGAAGCTCGAAAAAGCACGAGTGGTCAAGGTAACCGACTTTCGTATAAGTGATGTGTTGATTTGTAGTTAGGATCTTTCCGAAAAATAAAAACTGTCCACGCACATGAGGACTGTATTTCTTTTCAGTCAACCACTTTCTTACCACTTGTTTGCTTTGCAAATTTTTCTGTTTCTATACAATTATAATCATGATAGTTCTCGCGTATCAAGATGCCTTTTTGCACAATGATTTAAATATCTTACCCACGTACTAAATTCTTTATCATTTATTCTGATGAAATCAGGCATTACACACCTTAAATGCCTCCTTTAATTGTGTCACAGTTCCATATATGCTTACTACATTTACTTTATCATGTTACTACCACGTCAACGTGCATTCCAAAAATTTTGATCATGGTCACATCACCCATGGGATTCCTATACACAACTTTTGGCACACTGAAAGTAAACAAGGATACACATGCTCAGCCCCGAGACAGACTTGCAATACATTATTTAAATGATGTATGTAATTTATGCATTATATTCGACGCCTGTAAAAAACTTCGAAGTCAGATCATTGTCGCATAGTGCGACAGGGTATGTTGGATAAAATAATTTTATTGGACTATAATTCATCATATGCAGGTATCTAAAACCAAACGTCCCATTTTACGTGCATTTAATTTGCTAATTGTATTCGACACATGTAAAAATGCGACGTATGATCTAGGCCTAAGACATCATATTGCAATTGTTTCTTTGTGCTTCCAATTTAACGGAAAGAATTTCTTGTTATCGATACTACTGTCGGGAAGGGTGACGCAAGTTGAAAGGGTTATTCCTATTTCGGATACTTTTGTTTCAAACACTCATTTCAGAATGTCGGCCGTCATCACAGATATTATTTTGTTAAGATATGATGACGTGCCATTGATTATTCAGTACTTGTCACATGCTGATTTTATTCTATTTAGCGTAATCCAAAATGGCTAACCCTTGTCATTGTATGGGGATTAATTATTGTCAGTGATCTCGTGTTCCCGATTTTTGGAGCACCTGAGCTGAAAGTTTACGTGTCAGATTAAAACATGAATTGCGTATCTTTGATCTAAATAAAATTTTATGGGACCAGGTGAAAGCTGTAGTTATATGGAGGATTGATTGTGGAGTCAAGTGCAATGCTATTGTGAGGATGTCAGACTGATGAGAAAGAAAATAGAACAACAGTGTGAATGGTTCCTTTTCTCATTTATCAAGGGTGTTGATGCATAGATATATGTATTTGTGATTGTTCCTTGCACCGGTCATTTGATTTACTTCTAATAAAAGGAAAAGGTAAAACATTTTTTGTGCTATTTGTATGATTTTGCTTATTGGAAGTATGTGCAAATGCTCGGATGCCGTCAGCATACGTGTTATGTTTCGGAAGAATGTCATAGGATTAGGATTTCTTTTGGACCAAGAATACTATTAGATTAAGAATCCTATTGGATTAAGAATACTATTGGATTAAGAGTGCTATTCAATCAGGAATTTTATTGATTAAAAATGATAGGGGATCAGGAATGCTATTGAATTAAGAATTGTGTTGGATTAAAAATGTTAATAGATCAAGAATGTGATTGGATTAAAATCCTAATGGATTACGAATCCTAATGTTTTAAGAATGCTATTGGATTAAGAAAGCTCTTGGATCAGTAATGCTGTTGAGTTGATAGTTGTATGCCAGGTAGTATATTGCCAGAGTCTCTGGCGTGACCTCTTGTACTTGTTCCTGTTACATAATAGCGAAGCCAAATACTGTATGGCATATCTACTCCATTAACGAAAAGTTATTCAGTTCAAGTATGTTGTGATTGTATCATGATTTACTCTTCTTACTACTTTGAAAGTATTTCAATTTTCTCTTACCATTGTAGGTGTTTTGTGTGCAATATGCGCCCTGTAAAAGTTTGCCTTTGCAAATCTGTATTTTGATTGAGTCTCGGAATAAGAGACAGAGAAATCGTATTTAGTTGAAGCTTTTCTCTGACCCCCTTTGGTACTACAATAGTTTTAGATACGTTTAATGTCGATTGTGCCTTTTGAGATGGTACATTGAGGTACGTGTTTCCTATTGTAAGCCTTCCTTTCAATTCTCCCTTGCGTTTAGAATTATGGGACCTGTGCAAAGATCTTGTGAAAACTGCGGATGAACTTGGCATTAAGTTTTCATTGCCTGAGAAACCTTATTATGAGACATTTTTTGCCAAATCTGAAGAGCCTGAGGTGTCGGCTAGTGATTCACCTGCTTCGGAAGCGGGAGAGAAGGATGGATTATCAGGAAATTTGACAGCTTGTGTGAAAATTGAAGAAACGGAGGTTACGCATCAGCTACACGATCAAATGAATGGTACGCCTCCTTCATTAGTAAAATCAGAAAGTATTGAAAATTGCGAGGGGCAAAAATCAAAAGACTCTCAGACGCCATCTATTACAGCGAAATCGTCAGAAAATGAAAATAACGACCACAAAGAATTGGTAAATAAAGCACAAAATGTCATAGCTACAATAGAAAAGTGGCGATGCGAGTTCAAAAGTAATGATGGGAATTTGGAAAATAAAGGTGATCCTTCAACTGCCCGGTCTGCTCAGAAGACCGAGAGCAACTTAGAAGAAAATGAATCCAGTGATATTGTGAAAAGTACTGAAAAGTCTGATACGGCTAAGCGACTTCTATCAAATTTAGATATCCTCGCTATGATCGCCTCAGATATTGACACTAAAATGAAGACAACAGAAAACTCGTGCGCTGACAAAATTGATCCAGCGCGGGTAACAGTGGGGGAGTCATCGGACTCAACTGCTAGCACAACTGATCTTCCACGAACGTCCTCGGATTCTGCTAATAGCGCAACCGATCTTTCACGACCGTCATCTGACTCGGCAGGTTGCACGAACGATCGTTCACGACCGTTATCGAACTTGGCTGTTTGCGCGAACGATGAACCACGGCCTTCATCTGACTCTGCTGATTGTACGACCGATCGTCCACGGTCGTTAACCGACTCATCTAGCTGCACGAGTGATGGTCCACAACATTCATCTGAGTCGACTAATAGTAGCGATATCTGTGATTTCATCTGTGATGGGAAAATGATTCGTCTGAAATATCCTAATCATGCAGGAAACCATGATCTGTTCCAGAAAAACTGGATCAGTGGAAAGGTATGGCTCGTTTTTTATAAAAGCAACATTTCTAATGTTCAAGTATTTTTACAGTTTTTTGCAAGCAATGAGTTTTAGCTTATTATGACTAGGTGTGATTTTCTATGTAAGAAAATGTTTGTAGAAAAGGAATTTGAAAAACATGACAAGAGAAGCATTTTCTTCTACTTTGGCTTAGCTTTGACTCGTTATGTCGTTAGCAAAATACGAAATCCATTTCTTGCCCTACCTTTTCTGATTTCACAAAATACATGTCATGCTGAGGCGCGCTTTGTTTAGAAGTGATAAGTAAAAATTGCGATATTTTTTAATACGATAGAAGTGGGTGGTCGAGGTAGCTGGAGGCATGATATTTAAACAGTAAAGGTTGTTTAGCTTAAAAAGAAATGACGTCAGTTTGTTGTCGGAAGCCGCTGACTGCATCGTAAAATGATCGTCGATTGCTATGCATTAACTACTGAGCCTTAACAATGCTAAATGCATTTCGAACCCAAGAAGAACCAGTTTTTAATGTTCATTAATGGTGTTTTTACTCTGCATTCTAATCGTTGCAGGGTGATGAGATATTTATGCGTAGTTTTTCTTACTTTTATCTTGATACTATGGCAGAGCTTGTTTTATTTACTGTCTATTTCTATATCGTTTTTTAATCCGTTTGCTTCTTTTTTTGCTTCCAAGCCTGTCCTCGTGAGCAACGTCGATAAGCTTCTTCATGGTGATATCTGGAAACCGGACTCGTTTGCCAACGAATTTGGTAAGGTGCTTCCGTCTTCTTGATTGATGAAATACAGTATGAGTTTAGCAGCAACGTGATAATGAGCTATGTAAAAATCTATAGAAATAAGGTTGCTTTACCATCTGGTTGCTTAAAATGTACAATAACAGCTTAATTTGATGCCACAAAGAATGAGTAGTTCAAGTAATATTCATGCAATTGTACGTTTAGATTTCTGTTTATTAATCATCCACTGTAGTTTTCAAAGGTCTAAAATTACTGAACGTCATGGCAGTGAAGATTAAATCAGTGAAGATGTGCTTTAATTTCTTTCTCAGCTGCAAAAGGGATACGTTACTAGTGTGGCATAATGCTGTGTAGTTTATACAAATATTCTGTAAAATAGTGTATAGCATGGTATGATATATCATAGTATCGTATATCGTACAATAGTGTAGAATAGTATGGTATGGTATGGTATGGTATAGTATAGTATAGTATAGTATAGTATAGTATAGTATAGTATAGTATAGTAT
>JANTCA010001913.1:0-11693 GCA_024741275.1 Chironex yamaguchii | reverse complement strand
CTTTAATCAACTACTCATATTCCCGTACACCTATATTCAAAAATTCAATGCTTGGTGTTGCATTAATTTAAAGTGCTTCTTGAAATGCTCAAATGAAAGTGCAGCGCTAATTATACAACATAAATTTAGATACAGCACTATTTAAATAATTGAAACTTGGGTATGGCGCTGCATTATTTGATGTCAGGCATGGCGCGTACTTGATAGTTTAGACTCAGGCACGGCATGTAATCAACGAAAAGTATTCCCATCCTGCGTGTATTCGAAACTTCAAAGCTTCGTGCTCCGCTAATTTAAAACGCTTCTTGAAATGCTCAAATAAAAGTGCAGCACTAATCAAACCATCTGAATTCAGATACAGCATGGTTTGAAACTAGAGTGTGACGATCACTCAACCAGTGAAATTCAGATACAGCATTATTGAAATAATTGAATCTCGGGTCTGGCGCTGCATTGTTTACTGTAAGGCAAGGCGGATACTAGATAGTTTAGACTCATGTACTGCCTGTAATTAAGTATTTTTATTCCCATAAAGCCTGTATCCAAAGATTCAAAGCTTGCTGCTACGGTTATTCAAAGTGCTTCTTGACATGCTCAATAAATGGTATGGATACTCAAGAACTTAACTAAAGTACCAAGCTAAGTCCAAGTTTGAAACTAGAGTGTGACGCTCACTCAACCAGTAAAATTTAGATACAGTATTATTCAAATAATTGAATCTCGGGTCTGGCACTGGATAATTTAATGTGAGGCATGGCACGTACTTGAAAACTTAGACTCAGGTGGAGCCCTTAATCAACTACTTTTATTCTGATACTGCGTGTATTCAAAAATTCGAAGCGTGGTGTCGGGATAATTGAAAGTGCTTCTTGAAATGCTCAGTCACGTTAGGCACGGTGTTTATGGCGGAACTTAAACTCATGTGCAGTGTTCTATCAATCATTGACTTTGAGGTACGGCGCAATACGTAAAACTCATAATTCGGTGGGATGATTACTTATGAATACTCATTTCAAGTTCGGTGCTCACTGAATGTTACCAATTACAATGTAGCGATTATTTAGGGATCGAATCACAGGCAGCCTTATTTCAGCACTCAAACTCAAATACGGTGCTACCTCGTCAATCTGTTATGGAATTTTATTTAAACGCATTTCATAATTGAAGTTGATTTCAACTCGGCTGTGGCACTGGGCTTAAAGTACGGCGCTTATAACAATTCAAAATTAGCCGTAATGTTAACGTTACCATTTCAATTTAATAAAATGGTAAAAATTTGTGTAAAAATCAAAATCAGGTTCACCACAGATTCAGGTACATACCGTTTTGTGCGAGTCTCATGTTTTGCAATTCATTATATCGCTGGCAGGGCGAGATGGCTGTTCTCTCGGCAGAAATTATGTGTGGTGCACACTAGCTTAAACAAGTTGTTTACTCCTATCACTCAGAAATCGAGTTGTGTGACGTACATTCCAAACTTCCTATCGGCACGGAAATCAATAAACAACCAAGCTTATTAGCTTTTATGTTTTTAGTGCAACGTCACAAATTTTCAAAGATATACACAAAATTATCGTTATTCGAATTTGGATCCCACAACTAATATTTCTCATATGAATGACACATATTGACATCTAAAGGATGGTAATAAAAAATAAAGTGGTTATTAGAGTCAAGACCCTTTCTGTCGATATTTAAGTGAATGATCAAAAAAATAAGAGAGCATTGTTAATAGTTGACACTCATGATTCGCTGGTCTTACGCAAAGACAAAGTCATATATATATTTAGTCACCTACTAAATGTGGTGGAGAGTTCCTTTTCGAATCTTTGTTCAGAATGATCAGAATACATTGCTCCGGTTAGTAAGTCCGATTCCATTACTAACTGTATACCAGTAGTTATGTTTCTCTCGCGGGTTCTCTCGCCAAGATCTCTAGATGCTTCGACTGCACATAGTGCATGGACCCCTGATGTATTTGTAGGCACTCAGTTACTTTTACCATTGGATAGTGCTGAACTGTAAGCTACCATGGTAAAAGTCCTGCTGACCATGTTCTTAAAATACACCCCAATATTTTTCCCAAGCAGTTCGTACTACTAGGGTTGACCCCAATGGTACTCTGCAAGGGATTCATACATCGTCACTTGAAATAATGGTAAGCACTACAACAGATGCTACTGCTTCAACAATTGGTACGGTCCTTGCTTAATGGACAAAATCATTTCACTATCTAGAAATGCTGAGGTTGATCATGCCAACCTGACTATTTATTTTACGATTGCTTTATTAACGTTTCGTTGCAAACTGTATAATCCACCATCACCACACTGCATTCAAGTGGCATCACTCACACCATCTGGCACTTCGACTATTTCTGCACAAGTTGCATGTCCTTTGACTGCATTGCCGGCCCCTACTACAGCCCACAGGCGCTCACCCTTTGCCCGGGACTTAAACTTGGTTTTATGTTTATTGCAGATATCAAATACACTTTTTACCTGCACTTGGCACACGTATGTCACTTTAGGATGCCTAGCTCTTGAGGATAGATAGATAGATGGTAGGTTGGGATAAATGCAGATGAAAACCTGGGCCATTTTTATCTATTAATACTAATGACCTCACTCTAGCTGTCTAGAAATCAGTTTTGTCGATGTATGTTGACGACACAAGTCTACGAAACACAGCAAGTGACTTATAATTATCCAAAAAGCTGCTTGTAAACAGGCATATCAAGCAATTCTAGAAATATGAGACGTGGGGTGTAGCCAGGACTCATAGGATCAAAGGTGGGGAGCCTTTGAATGTCCTGTGCTTTTTCCTACTACAATTTAAAAATTGTTTCTCAGACACCTTAAGCTTGTTGTAACTAAAGTCTTGTTATTTGTTTTATGCAACATTTTCATTACAACTGCATCATAAAAACAATTAAATTGTGGACTTCCTTTACTACTTTAGGGTTTTCACCAAAGCTGGGAAAACAAATTTTAATTAATGTAATTGCTATCGATCTGGTGCGTTTATTGATTTGCCACTGGAAAAAAGACAGCGGTTAAACAATGCTGGAAAACTATTCATGCTAATCTGTATACCACGTCTTGAGAGAAGTATATCTAAATGTATCATTCGATTTTGATACGAGATTTCTTTTAGTTAAGTGATTCTTAACATGTGGTCCGCAGGAGTGGCCTGCGTCTATTTTCAGAAAATCAAACAGTTCCTTTCTAGCGTATGAAATCATTGTGCACGTGGTCATGTGCACGACGTAGATACATACAAAATCAATTTGAGCAAAAAGACAGAGGGACATTTTGGGGTACGATGGCTGACAAATGGAAGAAATTTCACACTTAAGCTCTGGCTCCAAGAGACGTTGACTTTAATTTACCTAGGGCAAGGGCCCATCTACACGAGAGCAAAAAACAGATCTGTCTACATTTTTTAGGGAATTAAGTCAATTGACACCTACAAGCGGCATCTGTATCAGTGTAGATGGTCATTTTTTGTGACTTGTCCTGAGCATCATTATGTGAAAACATCAAAGAAGCTGCCCAATGATCTTACTTCTACTCTTTCACTTATTCGTGCTGTCATCCTGACTTAAATTTATCTACAAATGCCTGACTTAGTGATAAGAGATCTGTGATATGATGGGCTTACAGCAATTGAATGAGGCTGCTGTTATAAACATTTAAGTTTCCAAATCCACTTGTTTTTGTGATAATTAAATCACGCAACCCAATGATTCAAACTGACGTGGTCGTTTAGATGGGCCCTAAGCAAAGCCGATGCCAGTGGGGGTGGGTGGGGGCACGACACCCTATAAGGTTGTTTGTCGGAAAATATGAACGCTTGTTGAAAAATTTTTTGTCGGAAATGGAAGACCAAGAAAAGACAGAGGATCTTTCTGATAGTGTTCTGGAAATGATTAATGTTGGCCTATGGCAGAATCGCATCTTTTGACAGTCATTTTCGCTTTGCAAGCACGATATGGTTGTTCTATAGAAGGACTTGATGTTTGGCGTACACTGGCTGCAACATGTTGTTTGATCCTGTCACTCAAAATCGATTCTCGTGAGGCGGTTATGTGTTCTTTTAACATAACCAGCCTTTTCAGTAATGTCCCCCTTGACGAAGAGATAAAAATATGGGCCGATGCTTTGTACAGGGGAAAGGTTGAACAGCCCTCCGTCCCGGAAAAGATCTTTGTTGAGTTAATGGAATATGCCACGAGAGGTGTTGAATTCAGTTTTAACAATACAATGTATCGACAAAAGGACGGGGTGGCAATGGGTAGCCCCTTGGGTCCACCATTGGCAAATTAATTTTGTCGGCTTTTACGAGGAGTGCATTCTAAAAGAAATGAACCAAACGTTGTCTGTTTATTTTCGGTATGTTGATGACACCTTTGCCATCTTTAAAACAGACCTGGAATGCGACAGGTTTTCCCAAAAACTTAACCACTTACATCCAGCTCTCAAACTTACAAATGAAAAAGAAAAAGACTGTTTATTACCTTTTCTTGATGTTTTGGTGGAAAAAACTGACACTAATTTGCTAACAACAGTTTACAGAAAAGCTACTTTTACTGGTCAGTACATTCATTGGGATTCTTATTGTCCAAAAAGAGGAAAATCAACGTCATCAGAACAATTGCCCATAGAGCACTATGTGTATGTTCAAAATCTAAATTAAATTCGGCACTAAAGGCACAAAATCTATTCTCCTTGAAAACGGGTATCCAGAGGATGTTGTTTCTACAATTCTTTGAGAATCTTGAACAATCTTTTTGTGGTACAAAACTTGAAAATCGCCTTGAGAATTCTTTGAGAAAAGATCACTGATTTTCTAACGGAAAAACCTTCTGCGTCTCAAAAATGTCTAGATCACGTAAAACTTCCTTGGCTAGGCAATGTTCCTATCTGCATAGAAACACAGATTAAAAAAGCTGTAGTTAAGTGTTTCTCTGCTGTTAACCCGAGAATTGTTTTCGCGACTAGGAAGACCTTGCCATCCATTCACAAAGATTGTGTACCTACCACACAAAAAAGCTTAATAGTAAAAAATTTTTGTGCCGATGTGAAGCTCGGTATGTAGGTCGCACTTCTCAAAGATTGGGTGACAGGATCAAAACAACCTATTCCAGCCACTGTACGCCAAGCATCAATTCCTTCAAGAGAACAGCCGTCTCGCGCTTGCAAAACGAAAATGACTGCCAAAACATGCGATTCTGCCATAGGCCAAGATTTACTAGAAAATTCAGAATGCGCCATAATGTATAAGGACAAGAATTTTCGGATAATTGGCACAGCCAGATCGTCCCTTCATCCAAGTGTATTGGAGTCTGTCTACATTCAAACTAGAAAACCAGTACTCTAAAGGCATAAAGAGGTCGTTTTTTCATTTGGACTCCAATAATGTTTTGTTTCTTCATTTTCTCTTTCTTTGTTTCCTTTCTTGCCTAGGATTGGCTAGTTTTGCTACATGTTTTGTATAAATAGCTTGCAATATACATATACATTCCTTTCTGACGTTTCATAGTCTGAACAGTGTCAAAATAAAAAAGCTTTTAAGTATGTTTTTAGCGCAATGTCGCAAATTTTCAAGGCTATTTTTTATGCCACAAAAGGATTGCTCAAATTTTGTTCAAAAACAAAGAGTATAGAGCCACTGGATCTAGTCAATTAAGTGAATGCTGCTCATTCTCGTCGTGAATTTATTTTAGTACGCCTGTTGAAATTGCCTGTTAATACAGTAAGAATGCTCATTTCTCATGAAAATCAACAGATTGGACCTTGAAGAATATTATCAGATGTCGTTTACACCAAAGTACATCTAGTCCTACTTCTTTTCCTTCTTGTGAAGTCTCGAGGAACCCTACCCAAAGTCATAACAAAGCTTTTCTCAGTTCTTCTGATGATCTTGCGAAAGTGTCCACGACTTTTTCTTTGTCCAGCGAACGCAAAATTTTCTTTTGCACTGTCGTTAACAGCAGTGACTCAAGGCGATTCTGCAACATCATCCACCCCTATTCAGGGGACCATGGCCTCCCTGCCCCCTGCCCCCCCTGCCATGCAGCCACTGGTGTTGTGTGCGGCTTGTAATGGACATGATGAATCAAGAAAATTTTTCAGCACACTTTCAGGTCTCTATGATTTTGCAATGAATTTATGGAATCACGAGTATCAGTTATGAAAGCACTGTGATGAAACTGACTGCAGAATAAGGACTTTCAGAAAGCTACTTGGTAATATGCAATCCGAGCTGTCAAAGATGTTTTTGGATCATTGCTTGCAATGATGGAATGGATTGAGAGGAATGATCCTGACGGCACAGCAACAGCCTCGAGTTACATAAGAGAGCTACAGTAGAAAAACATTCTCTTGCATTTGTGAGGGGGAAGACCTTACAAAAGTGCAACATTTCATCAAAAGAATAAAACATTCCCATTGAACATTGAACATCAAAAAAAGGTGGTCTTCATTTTTCTGGGTTCTGGTTGCAGAACAGTAAACCTGTAGGGTGGGTGACTCGGTTGTATTGCTGCAGCCAGGTATTTGGTGGCAAAGAGGGTTGTGTGTTCTTGGATGGGAAGGATTTTTGTTTTTTGGTTGAGATGCAGGAAGGAGGGCATCCTATGGCATCCAGTTGCTATCCTGGGGGCAGTATTCTGGGCTTTTTGGAATTTCCATGTTGCTTTTGGAGGCTTGGGGGCCAAAACAGTTGACACCTGAGCAGGAAAAGGCTTTGAAGACTGTTGCTTCTGTGGAAGGGTTTGTGATTGGCTGTAGCTGTTGGGTGGAGTAGTGAAGTGGGTGTCAAAGTTGATATCTGGTATAGTTGCTGCTCACATTTGGGGTGTATTGGGACTAGTGAATGTCCAGGGTGAAAAATGTAATGGTCGATGTTTCAAAAGACTACATTAAGGAGTTGGTTTGCAGATGGTTTTGTGGGAGAGGCAGTGAGAAAGATGGTTTTCCATGGGAAGGAGGTTTGTGCCAGTGGTGTAGAGAATGATATCATCAGTATAGGATATGATTTTGACGTCATCTGGTGGTGGTGTCAGGTCTGATATGTGCAAGCTGAAGATGGTTGGAGAGATCATAGACCCTTAGAATGTTCCCAGGGTGGTAGAGGAGGGTGTGCTGGAAGAGAGGGTCGAAGACATTGAAGAGACCCGAGTGGCTACTATTGTATGACTGAAAGGTTTCTTCTGAATCCATTGGGCATTATGATGGAGACATAGAGAGCTCATGCTGTGGAGTGGAAAGATCAGAATAAATGTTGATAATCTTGAAGGGAGAGGTGTTGGCCAAGTGTGGGAGGCAGGAGGGCTTCCAGGACATTGATTGCTAAGCACAGGAGAGAGATACACAGGTCTGTGGAAGATGAAGAGAGGTGGGTCTTTTCCAAGTTGGTAGGATAATTGTCGATGACTTTGATAGATTTTGGAAGTGATTTTGAAGAAAGAGGTCGGGTAGTTCAATTTATTCTTTCCAAGGTGCTTCAAATATATATGGTCAGTTCATCTGGGCCAAAGGTTTGGGAGTTGCTTGATTTCCTTATATGGCATTTGCTACTTGTAGAAAAGTGAAGTGAAGTGGACCAGACAACGGTATGCTTCTGTATGATGTTGGAGAGCTGAGGACGATTTGGCAATGATTATTAGATACATTCCAACTTTGAAATATTCTCTGGATACAAGTGCTGTTTCTAACTGACATTATCTCCTGTGCAGTTGTTTAAAAGGTGTTTGTACTCTTTGACTGTAGATTCCAGAATTCTTCTTTCTTCATACCAATTTTGACAAATCCAGTGATTGATTTTATTAATTGAACTACCAAACTCAAGGACAGTCCATTTTCTTGAAGGGAAAAACTCATTGTTTTTATCCAACATTTCATTGTATGTTTGTCTGGCAAAATGCCAATCGTCTACTGGCTTCCTGAGACTTTTTCATTGTTAAAGGTACAGATGCAAACAACTTGATACAAATGTTTAAAATCTTGGTCTTCATTAACTTGCTGTGTATGATTGAAGATTATCAAGTATGCTTTCTCTGAGCTTCATTTCACAAGGTTCCTTTTGTAAGCTGATGGTGGGAGAAAGATCTCTCTCTCATAGCAAAAAAAGCTCGTCACTTATGACATCATAAAAGTAATCATCCACAGTTTGATACAAACACTGGTGAAAATATTTACAGAGTGTACCACACATACCTAGTGAACCTAGAGGATATGCTACTGGCTGATATTCATAAGTTGCCCTTTCTTTCAGTGCTAAAATATTTTCATAATACCCTCTATTGACAGTCCTTACAGCATCATGGTAGACTGATTATCTTGTGTCAGATAAGGTCTATTAATAGGTTATCCTTGCAGGTGTTTTGGATGTACCTGCCAGTGATGTGTTGATGCAACAAGACAGGCATATAGGCTTCATAAAAGATCATTTATCTAACCAAATTAAGAGAATGCACCATGCTCAGCACACAATGAACAACACTGCACTTCTCAGGAAGGATAGCTTGGAAACCACTATATTTACCACTTATTATTGCTGCATTTTTATCGGAATGTCCATGGCCATCATTTATATTTAGGTTATTTCATTCAGAATAATTTTGGCTATTTCCAATCCAGTGTGACTTTAAAAATCATTCACCTGAGCTAGATTGTATAACAAAAGGGGAAAACACTGTCAGCTGGTCCATATTCGTAAGATCTGGTGTGGAGTCTACGGATATCATAAACTACAATGCCAATTTGGCTTTGTCATCAATCACAGGCAATACCTTTGAACCCATGGGATAAATCACTTCCTTGCGGATATGCAAATACAGATAAATTGTGTTCCCATCCCTTTTATTGGCCCAAGTACAAATATGTTAACAAGAAATGTGTCATAATAGTTTGGAATGGGTAAGTACAAAGTGTGATTATCACCCACATACTGCATTATGCTCAGTCAATCACTCTGGCCCCCTTTCCCATTTCCATAGTCTCATTTAGTCTCTCTAAGAAGAAAACTTTTAGACAAAATCAATGTTTTTGCATACAGTTTTGGGGGTCCTAAATATTGGGGCCCTTGGCTTGGAAAGCAGGAGGTAGTAGGTTTAGGAACCACTTTCAATTAAGCAATTTTCAATTTGTACATAAATTAAATGTGCACAGTTCAAAGTCACAAAACTGTGACATTTGTCACTTCAGTAAATGAACATGCAGCAATCAAAAGACAACAGCATGTATCCTTTCCACTTACATAAATGGAAAATGAAACATTCCTCACGTGCTGCCTGACAAATAAAATCATGCATCACTCAACACTTCACATAGGCAGCCTCAATGTAGCAACTCATCAATTTTATCCTTATCTCATCATGCATTACTGTCTGGCACTGACACAGCAAGCTCAAATGTCAGTGATAAAAAGTCAAAGTATTTTGACTGCAAGTCAGAGAGTCATGCATTCATTAACCACCCTGGAAGTATGATTTGTTTCTCAGAGTTCAATAACTTAATTCCCAATTAAACACAAATCACAGATAACAAAAAAATCAATCAAGGAAGCAGCTCATCAACCAATCAATATGGGTGAACAAATTTGGCAATATCTTTCGGCACATATATTTCAACATATAACCAGTACGTTCAGTTACAAGACGCTCTTATCAAAATAAAAGAAATACAATGAGGTAAGCTTTAAATAGATCAAGCCTTTTGATTGCTTTTAGGCAATTGAATTGTGTCTATCCCTTTAAGTGGATATAAGATATTAACATCCCTCTATGAAGGAACACGGGGACTTACCATTATATTGAGCAGAAAATGACAATCCTTAATCATTTATCACATTTGTCAAATTATGTGTTTGTGATAAAAATATATATCAATCAATGGATGACGACTGGAAATGATAATGCTTGGCAGAGCAATCTGATCACACTTCCTAAGTCTAAGTCGTGAAGTATAGACATGTGCCCTACATACCTGACTTTTGTTAGCTGCACAATATGGTCCTTGATAATGCGGTGAAAAAAAAATTGATACAATCTCTTGTGAAGGGCCTTCTTATTACTGACTCACGTTCAGAATGCTATAACAAAAAAAAACACCATGGGAGCCATATTGCCGCTGCCATGTTAATTTGAGTAAAAGTTCACAGGGAGCCAGTAAAGTAAACTTTAAAGTTTTGGGGAAGATATGACGTAAGACCCCTCAGTCATTCTGCCCCAGGTAATGGCTGTCAAAGCTAATTGCGATTAACTGCTGGCAAATATTTGACCCTTTATTAGAACGCCACGTACTGTGATAAAAAGGGCGGAGGTGGTTAATGATTGTCATGCAAACCTAATTGAATTATGTTTTCAATTACACTAGTCCATTGTCATGATTGACTGGTCGATACCTAGACAGATTTCGGAATTGCAATATCAACATGTATAAAAATACTTGTGATTTATAGTATGAATTTTTCATTGATAGTAAATCAGAATAAAAAAATTAAAGCGCACCTGTGGTGAACTCACGGTCAAGTATTGCTTTAATGATACGACATCTGCTGTAACATTGCTTTTGTAAATTCTGTTTTTATAAAGTAAACATTTTTATGGAAGATTAACTAAATACCTAGGCTCCTGAGCAATAAAAAAGCCTTAAAGTTACATTTTTGATCTCATTTAACATCTCTAATAGGAAATAGGGCTGTGGCCCACGTAAATGTATTGGGTTACGCCCAAATCAGAAATTTGCTCATCCCCTAACGAAAAACCCACCAGTCGCCACTGCTATTGATCCTGAAGGGTTCTTCCAATGATGACATGACATACTCCACTCCATAATCCCAATTGGTTCTCCTCGTGATGTGATGATGGGCTGCACTCGCAAAACAATCAAATTTCCACTCAACCAAAGGCATCGTGGTAAAATTGTAGCATCACTAACAAGTTCACACTCAACCAATTTGGATAACTCTTTTTATTCCTTTTACAAAGGAATAACCGCGAGTTAACGAGTTTTCAAAGACCAGGTTCTCGCGTATAGAAAGACTGCTCGAGTCTTTCTATACGCGAGAAAGAAATTATAATTATATAATTTCTTTCTCGCGTACAATTTCATATAATTTCTAATTATATTTATAATTTATAATTATAATTAGAAATTAAAAATTTTATCTCCTTGCTAAGCAGGACAATGACTGTTTCCCAGCTCGACGTATGCGATGTGCAAGGTTACGTGGCAAGTACTGGTACATTACACATGTGGATTATATCTATGAGGCAACTCAGGCCAACAGCTCACAGTCACAGAGAGGGTGTTGCCTCAGGTAATATTAGAAACACAGTGCTGTCTGCTTGGAGGATTTGTTCTGACTCAGAGGAGTTTATTAACTTAACTCGTCTGTATTTACTTTGCCGCAATGAAACACTTCAGATGGCAAGGAGAAAAGTCCCCCTTTCTGTCTTGGATAACTTCATGAATGCTAACACTTTTGAAGCCAAGATATGATCATCAGTATGTTTAGAATAAAGTTTGCTGAAGTCTTTCAATGATTGGTGTTTTTAAAATAACGGAGTTACATCTGGCAACAATACTATTGCAAACAGAAACGACATTTCTAGTGTCCAGTGCCTTCTACCAGTTTGAAAATAAAAATTGACTGGTTCATTAATTACCACCAAAATCCAAGAA
>JANTCA010001912.1:0-11693 GCA_024741275.1 Chironex yamaguchii | reverse complement strand
GACTGAACACATTACTGAAATGATCAAGGCACTGCTTGGCTGTAAATGTTGGTTGCAAAAAGTCTTCATTGACTTTCTCTAAGGATTTTACGTAATAATAATAGCAATAATATTAATTAAAATATTAATAATAATATTAATAGCAATAATAATAATAATAATAATAATAACAATAATAACAATAATAATAAATCGAATTTTTATACAGGATAATCTATCAGTGCAAATAAGCACTGTTATCACTCGAGTCCTGTTCCTAAAGTTGAAAGAAAGGAAAAATCTCACAATAAACTCATTAAAAATATAGTTTAAGCCTATTTACAATGCTCCTCTAACGCTTTCCTAAATACAGTTCTATATTTTATGCTCCTAACTTCAGGGGGTAGTGCATCAAAAGCCTTAGTAGCAAGAAAATAGAAACTCTTGCGTCCAATCTCAAGCTTCACTGTCGGTAACTTTACTGAATTCTGATTGTTTCGTGTTGCATACTTGTGGTCCATTTTACTTAGTAGATTAAAAGGATGTCGTAGATCACCTAAGTACTTTTCATTGAAAACGAAAACTATTAGTTAATATGAAACGTTACAATTTTTTGCGCACTCCTGTATTTTAGATTTTAATGGAGACTGTACCAACAAATCAGACATAATGCAAATTATGTAATGTCTCAAAAGTTGGTTTTATCAAAGGTATGTTTTGACGACTAGAATTAACACGTTGAAAGTGCAGAGTTTTCTTAAAACTTATTGTGAGCTTCTTTTCTGGTATTGTGAGAGAAATTCTTAGTTTTCACTCGACGTAACAATCGCTCTTTGTCACTTCAGTCTCTGCCAGAATGGCGTCTTTGTTGAGGTGTCCTTTGTATCTAGTAAGTACTCAGTTTCGCATTCCTGGTACCTGACAATTGCACGTGGGTTAATTTTGTCTTTGTTCAGAAGCACAGTTCAGCGATGAAGTAAAAACTTCTATTCAAAGAATCAAAATTATATCTTTTGTTTTTATTGACATTAATTCTATGAAAAGACCGACAGATTCGCTGAAGAATAAGACGAATCAGGTAGAGCAATGGCACAACTGGTGCATACGATTCTCTTCGGGACTTGTTAATTGCAACTCAAATGGTAATTGATTAACAAGGAACGGAACAAATGATTGCTTGCCAGTAATGAAAGTTAGGCATGGAAACTGCCTGGACAGTGTTTTTGTGCACACATAGATTTGATCCCTCGGTAAGGCACTGGCTTTTACCTTTACTCTAACGTACATACGCCGTGAACAAGCAAAAACTACTTAGAATAACTTGTAACAACCGAAAATCTAACTGCAAACTCTATTCCTGACTCTACCTATATCCATTTCAGTCTTAGAGATCTTCTCTAACTATTTTGATTAATACCTTATTGCCATTGTGTTCACTTTTACAGGATGCAATGTAATGCAAGGACGACTCTTTAATCTACATGTGAATCCTTATAAATTACAGACAAATGGCAAATCTCCTCACGTTTGATCCAAGAGTCCGGGGGCAAATGTCCCCCCTCCCCACTTTCTTGAAAAGTGAACATTTTCAGAAACTCTCTGTTAACAATTGCCAGCTTTAAATATGGAAATTCGTAATATATAGCTGAAGATAAATGCCAAGAATTCAATTCGAGACAAAGATTTCTAAGCTTGAAGTCATTACGATGAATTAGAAATTAGCTTTAGGAATGCTGAAGAATGATTTTTAAATCCGAATTTCCTTTTTACTGTTTTGATACAATTTGACATATTTGCTACTTAAAACACATTAGAATAACACAAATTCTGCCATAATAATTCAATATGAAAAGTTCAGCGCTTAACGATCTCCTAAGATTCCACTTTTAAAGTAAATAAACACCCTGGTCAACAAATGTGTAGCTGGTCCCTTGATCTACAAGAGTTTGTAATAATTCAAGAACAAATTTTTTTCTGAATTGGATTTTCCGAATCAAGTATTCTGAATTTTGCGCAATACTTACAAGTAGCTGACAATGTCGCCTTTCTTTGATATTATTTAATTATTGAACATCAGTATTCCTAAAAGATATAGTCCATAATGAATGATTAATGACAATACATGAATCCACCGAAAAATTGTAACTTTAAAAATAATAATTGATTCTGAGAAGATGACACGTGACAAATAACATCGTTTTGTAAATGAGCTTGGCCTGAATAAAAGCCACTCAAAATACAAGAGCAAAGTAACAATGAAGTATTAAAGAAAACGGTTGTAGAAGAAGAGTTCTCTGCGTTACTTGCATCTACTTCAAAATACTAGAAACTACTTGTTAGTTTATATCAATTCCTGACAACCTCAATGAAGAGACATTAATTCCTGACAAGCTCAATGAAGTAACTATAACAATATGGCAGTCTTTCTCTGATAAAACCGACAAAATTGTGCTCAAAATGTATATCTACGTCTTGCAAATTTCTTCATATAAATATTACTCTACTGCAAAATATATTCACTTGTCTTTTAGATATATTCTGTCCGTCTCAGGCACATTCCCCAGGGCCGGATCCAGCTGAAATGCTGACTGGCGCTCACGTCGCGGGAACAGGGGGTGGAGGGAAATTTTGGGGGTCCACGCCCTTTTTTTGACAGGAATTTCCCTTTTTAGGCCAAAAGCAACTCCCTTTCTGATCAGAAGTTTGCTGTATATTTACAAGCGTTCAGTGCTTCCGACTATGGAGATATTGCCTATCAGCCTCACAATCTCACAACTTACTGTGGATTAGCAAAAATTCCAATTTTAGAAAGGCCTAAGTATCAGCAATAAAAAGCTTAAATTCTAAATATCTAAATTACCACTGACGACAAAATTAGTTCATTAGTTAAATACACGAGAAGATTTTAAAAAATCCGGTTAATGTTCGTGATAACTCAGTTTGCGTTTTGCAAAATTAAGATACCAAGTTCTCTACAAACGTCGAGGCTTGAATACACGCACAACTTTTTCAATGCCGGAAAGTCAATAAATTGATCAAGGGTTGCGTCTCCTATCTTTTGTCAAGAACATTACAAAGAAGTCTAGCTTACGTCTAGCGATTTGTCAGTGAGGTGCAAATGTTTCAAACTATCTCAGGCGTGGAATGATGAGTACAAAGGGTTGATCTCAAATGATCTTCGAATGCAGAATTCTCAACAGGCCAGCAAGACATTGGGATGATTTTTGGGAGGACTAAATATAGCAATTATCTGGTTTTCAATAGTTTTGATCAACTATGTTGTTACAACATCATGTAAAGATAAACTTTGGCCTGTTTATTGAGTTAAATGTAGTTTCAAAGTCAGTACATAGATCGGTGTTTCCAACATTCAGTCCATTTTTGTTGCACAGAATTGACAAGTGTTGTTTCAAAACAGAGCAAACAAGTGTGCCTGTGTCGTGTCAAATAATCGCCACCGTTACTTAAAGAATATGATAATTACTTTCCACTTATATTAATCGTCGTGCTGACAAGCTGCCCTACTAAGTCAATTCTATTTTTCTTGATCTGTCGTTAACGATGTATCAAATTTCTTCCATTACAAATTCATGGATTCATGATGTTGCAAGAACTATCAAGAGTCAAGATCTTTCCTCGAGCAAGCCTTTCAAAAGCAATTTTTTCCCTTTTCTTTTTACAATAAAGAAAACGGATAATATACGTAATATCCCCACTGATGAAAGCCGTAGTTGTGTGGGTTGCTTAATAAGAGCAGAGACGGGACAAGACCAGCATGTTGACCGCGCATCTAAGGTCTGAATGTATCCCCCTGTAGTCATATTGCTAGGATTACACTGCCACAAAAGAGTTTTGAATCTGACTAAGGCTCCCGCCAAAATTGAGCCCCAGTCAAGCACCGCAAGCACCAGTGTGGATCCGCCCCTGCATTCCCTACTCCTCTCACCCAGTTGTAGGTCTTGCGTTCCATCCAGCTCTGACGTACGACAGTCCGCCTTAATCACATTTCAAAGGCGTTGATCCTGTTCTCAATCTTCGCTCTTCGGAGTGATGCTCTCACTGTCATAGAGTGCGACTGACCACAACAAGGACTTTGCAAGGCATACATTTAATGCAGTGCTGGTTTTCTTTGTCTTTCATACCTCTTTCATTTACATTCATGTGCCCTCTCGCCTGCGCCAACCTCTGTTTGATTTCTTATATGCTGTCTCCCTCTGTTGTCAGAGGCCACTCCTACGAACGTGAAGCTGCTGACCACTATTATAGCCTCATCCTGCCATTTGAAGTCAATTTACACTCCCATCTCTTCTAATGTATTCAAAAGAGTCTGATGGTCAAGTCTTTTTTATAGTCCGTAAATAACAGCCACAGCTCCTCATTTTCCAGTTTCTGAACTGTTTACTCCTCACCAATCCAAACTGCTCTTCTGTTATTTCTACTTTAACATTGAAAAATGGCTCACGAAGTTCTCATACCATACAACAATACCATACTTTTATACCGTATACGAATTATGAATGTATAATGTTGTGTCCCACTCATTATATATCATAGATCTGTATGAAGACAACTACACTCTAGAGCGCAACTACGAGCAAGTCATGTTGGAAAGTTATAGAGTAAATGCATTCTACAGATTGAACTCCAAAAGGATCAAATTTAAAGCAAGGATTTTTCTTGTATCTTTGAAGAAGCGACATTTTGAAGGCCAATGTCTGTTGCCTGTATCTACTTATTCTTTCTGTGTTGACTTGTGTATCTTGTTTTCCAAGCTTGGCATCTTTACTTATAGTCAACAGTAGATTATAATTGCCTTTGCACTATTTAATTAGTTAATACTAGGGGCAAAAACCCTAAACCTTGCCAACCTCGATAGTTCAGCTGACATTTTTCTTTAATGACATTCGAATTTCATGGCTTACCCCTTTTTGATACGGGATGAAGTCTTTCACAAATATTACTTTCCGCCATCTGATTGGCCTCATATAGGATGAGGTACTATTAATAATATCGATCAAAGAAAAGAACACATTATTTCATAGTATTCTCCTGTCCTTTAGAGTTTTTAACAGTTTTTCTACTTTCAAAGTTTATTAAGCTATCATGATAATCAGTAGTTTTTAGGGAAGGAGATAAAAGTCGATAGCTTAAATTATAGGACGAGTCTTGTACTTCTCGAACATAAAAATCAAAACGTTGCATTTTCGAGTTCATCAAATGTTTCTTAAAACTATGAAAACAGTCAACAGAGGGTTCATGAAAACAATGAACATGTGATATTCTTTGGGCGTTTCCTTGGTATCTCATTGACCTCTTCCGATGTCACTGTCCCAGGTTGACAGGCATAGAGGCCTTTGTCCTTTGTTACACAAAAGCGTACCAGCTGTAACTACTGTATCAAACCAACAACCTCAACAATCACTAACCATTGCGATTTCATCGGTAAATTCCAGATTACCGCTCCTACCACGTGTTCCATTAAATTCCGTCGTTACCTTAACTTAAATTTCCGGGTTTTAGATGTTTATATTTTTAATTAGGGGCTAACGCTTGAATATCTGATGAGTTTATTTAACGTTCTTTAGCTACCGAGGCCCTTTCTTCAAATAATTATGCTACAAGCAATGTCTTGCAAAATATTAATTCTTTTACTGAAGAATTTTCTTGCAAGGGCACCTCATTAAAAATGGAATATTTGTGTATTACTTTTGCAACGTTGTACTATACTTCATCCAACGTAGCACATTTAAACTTTTTTAGCCTCTGATGGTCCCTAAAAGGTTTTGCCGCCACTTTCCTCTAATCTCTTCTCTGCATTGTTTCTGGAAGTAAAAATAATTGGTCTAGTCTTAACAAAATGAGCTATAACTTAACAGGCTTCTGTGTTGAGAGCTTTTCATCAAACCTTTGCACTTTTTGTACTCAGTACTTTGCTGAGATTTTGTTCTCTGAACATTCCTTGGAGGAAAGTGTAAAGTGCACCATAATCATTTCACAAAGCTCTCTCTGTGCTGTAAGAAATAGCAAGCCACACAAGGTGAATATTTTGCATCTTTTTGACGAGAAACATCAATATCTGGTGAAACTGAGTAGCGTTTACGTTGCAGTGTATGCGAAAATGAATAAGCCGAATCCACCTCACAGAAACATGACTGAATGTCATTGACGTTATTCACAATACCTATTTCACCAATAACATCAAAGTCAAGGCAATGGTCAATCATAAGAAGCTCTTTTTGACTTTGGGATTTGGAAAGGAACAGAACGCCCAAAACGCTTTTAATTTCAATAAGTTAATCCCTCAACTGCAGCACTCCAGATAATGGAATATTCAAGTATTTTAGTTCCTTACAGTAACAATGCTGCAGATTATGAATATTTTTTGATTGGTGCTCGGAAGTTTTATGAGTTACATACGGAGACTATATTGCCAGTCACCTGTTCTTCATTTACAAATGCGGTTTTCAAAAAACCACTTTGACTTAAAAATGCACTATAGTACCCCAGTACACTTTTTATAAACTTTTTCTTTTTTTCGCTTCCGCGGATGCTATTGAATATCTATTAGTTAACAAAATGGTCTACAGAATGTATCCTTAAGCTTAGAAGTTCAATTTCCAAATTCATATTCACAACAATTTTGTTGCAAGATGTTTACTTTTTGTTTACCTGGACACTATTGGTGCTAACAGAAGCCACTATCACAAAATGTTTGTGATATGTGGTTGAGCGAGATAATTTGAAGAATTTTTAAACTTCAAAGATAATTTTGACTATTTTGTTACAACGTTGTTTTTGCAAAGTACTGCTTACAAAGGCTCACAAAGAATTTTTAGCTCAAAAAAACGTCTTTGCATTTTATGTATGGTTCTTCTTTAAAACAATATTGCAAGATAACCTTTTCTTGTTCGCTATAAAACAATTTCACCATCTTTGTTTTTTGCGTAAAGATTAGCACTGTATGATTGAAAAAGAATGGCAGAATGACTTGCTATTGCAAGTGAAGAAGTATTTACATTCCTCTCTATCTAAACGAATATGCAACTCGTTAGTAAGAACGATGGAGTATCATTTGCATTCTATAGTAACGGTGATCACTCTCATCAAATGATCCACAAACAGGCATGTATAATTAACATTTATCTTGTTTCCAGTAGAATTTCAGTCTGTATGAGGAGTTTGTAATTACCTATAAAACTGACGAATGCCAAAATATGTGCATCATTTTCCAGTATTTGCAGTGATTTGACGACATAAGTGAATATATGGTGATAGTTACAGTGCAAAGAAAATGTTGCAAATTGGAAGTAACATGAATTGTATAACATGGATGGCGAGATTTTTACGTGTGAGTAACCTGGTTACATTTTTTGCTACAACAAATTAAAAACAAGCAATAATAGGGCTGCCAGGATTGTTTGTTTTGCAGGATTGTTTGGTGTACAAGTGCCTAACACAGGTTTGTGTGACGCGTCTAGTACTGTTGCTAATATAGTAAGTAGTATGTAGTTGCTTCATATTACATGCTTGCAGCATCAATCACCAGCTAGTACGCAAGTACGAAAAGAGAGCCGAGTGCGTCAGTCTCTCCTGCTGGTAAACACCCTCTCCACAAACAAGACCCTATCGTAACCTCCACGAGGTGCACACTGGTAGCTACTATCCGAGCCCCACGAGGTGCAGTACGAACGACCTACCGGCGTGTGGACACGCCCTGGCACTCACCAATCCAATCTCCAACTTGTGGGATAACTAGCGAGGAGGCTCACCTCATGGGCAGAAGAGGACTAACAATCCCAATGGCAAAGGGCGTATGATGACCACCTAGTTATCACCGGCCAGTGAAATGTACTTATGCAGAAATAAGGAAATAAGGGGTTACAGATGAGACGTGGTGCACCCACTGTGACTGACACTTGCGCTAACGAAAGTCTAGTAGTCCGAGATGTTGCAGTAGGAGCCTCGAGATGATGATGATGATGTTTTGCAGATTTTATATATATATATATATACTGATGAAGGCTTAAACCGAAACACAGAAAAAATTACCCACTTGAATTTCCCCTTACCCACCGCTGGGTTTCATCTCGTAATACCAAGGACTTCACCAAACCTTTGTGCCTCTTACCGCATAAGAAACAAAGATATCGCCAGAGATCAGAGGCGCAGAGATCATAGGGGGTGAAGATCATAGGGGGTGAAGATCATAGGGGGTGAAGATCATAGGGGGTGGAGATCAGAGGAGATGGAGATCAGAGGGGGTGTGGTAGGGAACACATGGCCAGGCCCGATTTCATCACTTGCGAAGACAATATGTTGGCGGGGTTTAAGGAGGGATAATAGTTTGACTATTTTAATTTTTTACGAAGTGAATCTAAGCCCAAAATGCGCTACTTCGTAGAAAATAACACATTTTTGCACAAAAGGGTTTGATTTTTCCAAAAGAGCATGGTTTCTTGAGCCATAAATGTTAAAGACACCTAGTGCTCCTGAGTTTTCGGTAGCTGGCTTCGCCTCTCGGGTAGATATTATTAAAAGAGTAGTGTAAGAAATCAATCTTCCTTTATGAAAAACTAGATTTACCGTTCAGAATTATAACAAAATGTATACAGATGAAAAAGGAAGAACAATACTAAGTGGCATAAAAGTTGACGATGATCTACTTGTACATCCAGACGGACAAAACAAACAGACATCCCACTTTACCCCAGATAGAATATCTTGCACCTGATAGAACTCAGTCACGTGGACCAGCTATGAACAAACAGGACCACACCATCACTCGTCATATTTCATACTGCAAGTGCATACCAAAACTAACCGATAGCAATTAGGACGATTACCTTGTATATTCTGAAAACGACTATCGCAATGGTTATCTTATTAGCAACCTTTAATGCAATCAGGCAGATTTCTTTGCCTTTTGTGAACGCTGACAGAAAATGAGATAACTAAGGACATTATTGCAAGTTGGCTAGCAGGAGTGGGTTCCAGTCCTTCTTCAGAGTGTAACCAATTTATATGCATGTCTAATTATTGTTTTAAATTCCCTAGAGGATGAGCATAACTTCATTAAAGGGAGCACAACACTGAAGTGATTATGAAAGTTTATGGTAGAGTATGTATAAGCTAACATTAGAACGATTGAAAACACGTGAACTATCTAATGCCACTTATTACAGGTTTAGATCCCACGATTCAAGTTAACATACTAAATTCAAACTACATCTGAATACATTTCATTAATTCATATGGCATTTTTTTATTTTTGCTATTATGTACTATACAATGTATTAAATGTTTTTAAAAAACGGTAATTCAGTTAGGGATTGTGTTCACTTTCACAGCAAGAATTTTTTCTATTTTGAAGGGTAGGAATTGTGTCACATCATTGTGGATAAATATCGTTATAAAAACATCACCATTATGTCGATATATAAGACTGATATATCGCGTGTTTGCTATATATGTTTATATCGTATAATGCTTGTTGCATTTGTTACTATTTCGTGAAATGCGTAGGGAGCTTTTAAAAATCGCATTGAAAGACATATTAAAAAGTAGAACAGCGCAAACTCTTGATGGATCTCGGTTGTAGGCGCCAAATGTCACTTGAAGGAACTACCATTTTGGTGAAATCAAGGTGGCCCTTAGAATGATCTTTTTTTCCTGTCACCCAACCATTGCAATGTCCGGCCTACATACCGAGTTTTCAATTATTATCACTCTGTAATCAGCAGGGATTGAAATAACGACTGATGATCGGTCAAAGCCTTTCTAAATATAAAAAAACAGCCAGAAAAAATGTGAATTTTTTGTAAAACAGATGAAAGGAACTTGATATGAGAAGTCAATGCTGGTGAAAATTGTATTAATTTCCATGCTAAATTTTAATTAGAAACTGGTCAGCAACAGAATTTTAAGGCATTTTCAGGTCCAAAAGTGAAATGTTTTGGTACATACAGCTTTTTGCTGTTGAAAAACTCTTTTCATTTGGGTCTTGAAAATTGAAGACAAATCATCAAACAAAGGATCGGTGAAACATGTGCTAATTTTGATCTTTGCATATATTTAAACCTAAAGGAAAGTCCAGAATGCTCTGGACTGTACAAAGACAACAGTTATTGATAAAACAAGGCTGTCGTTCCATGTAAGAGTTTTGGAACCTGTTTACATTAAATACAGAAAAACAGCGCTTTGTAGAGAGAAAGAATTCGTTTTTGTTCCCTTTACCATTCAGATAAGTACACCATTTGTCGTAGGGCTTTTTAGGGGGTATACTGATTAACTGGGATTAATCCGCACTTTGACTATAATTTCTTTAATTTCTTCTCCCTTTACTCAAGAGAATCAGAATAAGAAAGCTTTTAAATATCTTTTACAGTGCGTCTTTTTTTGCTGCGATTTTCTTGTCTCTTCTTACCAAAAGACTTTGCAAGGGTTGTGGAATGAGTTAAAGTCATTTGAGGAACCTTTCAACCTCTTTAAATGAACATAGAATTAAGTAACATCCCTCGTTTCAAGAAACATCACTACCCCGCTTTCTCATTTTTATTTGCCTAACTTCTTTCTTCTCTTGTTATACTGATGTTTGTGGCCTGAATTTCGATTGACTATTTTAAAATTTTCCTTTGTCCAGCATCTTGCTGTATATAATACGTTACGTGCAATTTTTCTTTAAAGTTCTGACATGAATATTTCCATGGAAGGTTGATGATTATCAAATTGATTGTTTTCCTCTAAAGAAGGACAATTGGGTTGTTACTTTTGATCTGCAAAATTTGTAATCACTTTGAATCAATGAGAACATGCGTGTGTTGTAATGTGACAAGTGTAGTGAAAAATATCTGAGGTCAATTTGTGATAAAAATGATTAAGGGTGAACACTTAAGCAAACTATGAGTTCAAAGATGGACCATTGGTTTTTTACCCTTTAGTTATTAGAATAATCAACATCATCAAGTCTTTTAGGGGTCGATATACATCCCGTCTGAATGCATTGCAAGATCTTTACATTAATGAGCATTCATTCAAACTTTGTAAAGTTGCTATCGTATCTCACTTGTTCAATTGACCGTTCATTAACCGTTCATGAATTCTGTTAAGTTTGGTCATGGAGCGTAGCATTGTATTTTGTCTAGGGGAAAAGAGTTGGGTTTTTGGGGGTGAGAGTTTTTCCAGCCAGCCACCATCCTTATTTTATATCTCCTCCCATCCTGCCTTGCGAGACGTGGAAAGGAAGTAAATGTGATTGGGTCAATATGATAAAAGAAATAAAATAACAAGTTGTGATTAGTTAAAGGAACATAGTACTGACAGATCGGAATCAATAATTAGGATTAAAACTATTGTTACTGACTTTGATTGGACAATAGTAGCCACTTGTAGTACTCTTCGTGACATACCTCTAAAGTTCCTCTGATATTCAGTTTTTTATTCCTTTGTATATTTTCTCTTTGCTTTTATTATGCTCAGCTGTTGTTTTATACCTTTTATGTTTGCCAAGTTTTTCATCTGACTTTAGACTACACATTAGCACAAATTCAGCATAGTAACCCCTTACCACATTATTATCAATCTCTTTAATGATTACAAAATCAAGGCCTCCGTAGAGCTGGATAAATAAAAACACTTAATATAATAACGCACATAATAACGCACATAATAACGCACATAATAACGCACATAATAACGCACATAATAACGCACATAAT
>JANTCA010001911.1:0-11694 GCA_024741275.1 Chironex yamaguchii | reverse complement strand
CAACGGGAATTCAAAAACAGTTCGAGTTACTGGAAGTTCGAGTTATCGGGGTTTCGAGTTATCGGGAGTGTACTGTATAGTGTTTTTAAAGATTTTCTTGGCATATTGAATGTACTGATGGTCTCTCTGTGGATTTACTTCCTCATAAAAGAAATTTATCTAAGAATTTTACTAGATAGTCAAGACATGGCTGCAATGGGATTTCATGAAGCAGCTGCTATGAAGTCTCTTGCTTAGAAACTGAAACTGATATTGTATCCAACACTTCATACGTCCACTGCTTTGCTCTCTGCAATGAACTTATTGTCAAAGGTGCAATAAATAAAATATGCTGGCAGCTTCTTAACACCTTTGTCAGCAACAGTTGGGGCATACCCTAAATGCAGACTACATTGAGAAAATCCAGAGGGATTATAAGTGTGAGCGGAAAAATGACCATTTTAAAATGACCTTTCTGTGACAAGATGTACCATTAATGTTCAAGCTGTAAACACTGCGTTCGAAAAATTTTCGAAACTTTATATAACATTCGAAAAAATGACAAATTAGTCAACGCCTAAGGACACTGCAGCCATAATCAATGGAATTCAAAAGAATTATCTGTCGTCTCTTAATATGCTTTCTAATCTGAGTACATGTACAACAAGATGTTTCTTAGCTTGTCACAGAATTTGTCAAAAGAAATTTAAGAAGTAGATATTTCAGCTGATTGTACTCTTAAGTCCGTCTGACATGTAGCCTTCAAGAAATATGAAGTGCAGACGAATTAGAATGCGTCTAGTAAGGGGTAAAAACTGTTCTTGGTATCAAAGATAATGTAGATGACCAAAGATAAAGTAAAACACGAAGACAGATTCCAGTTGTAAATAAAGATATTGACAGAATGCGCCAGTCATACTATGAGGTCATAGACGCTTTCATTGCAATCTCTTAGGTTCAATCATGAAAAATGCTCTCTTGTAAAGACTGTCGAATATATTTAGCTGATCTATATCAAAGATGGAAACGTCTCTTTGAAAAACTTAGTAAAGGGTTTTTAGTTTCAAGAGTGTTTTCCAAAATTACTTGTCTTGTACTTATTGAATGACATTGAAATACTTGCTTATTTGTCAGTACAAGCACAAGTACCTGGTTCTAAAATTTTGCTTCCTTGCCATAACGTTACTCTGGCGTCGCTGTTTTCAACAATGAATAATTTTCAGGCCCTGTTGTACCTTGTTAGAGCCAAGCTGTAGTTCACACGCTTCTGTGAAAGCCTTTGTGTAGAAGCACATGCCCTACTTCGTGTTACCCGTAACTTAATATCCTCATTCCCGTGTTGTATTTTGTCGTTTGGTGAACCATGACGATTTCCTCAAGGCTTATTGTTCTCAAGTCTTCAACCGATATTCCTAGCGTATCGACAAAAATTTACAACCAACAATTGCTTGCGTTCTGAGAAGCTACCAAGGAAGTCCCATCAGTGTTGCTCGCACGGGGTTCCTCGTTTAAGTCGATAGATGTGCAGTAAACCCCGATACTAAAAGGTAAGCAAAGGAAGCTACAGTCACACAAGCGCACGTCAAACGGAGACAGGGGCACTGAGAACAAGATTGTTCAAGTGACGATGCAAGCAAGGATTTAAGTGTTACAAGTTTCCTTATGTTTTGGACATCTAGAATCTTCTAACAAATGTTATGTACGTCTAGAACTTTCAAAAAGGTGTTATGTATGTTAATATGTCTGCAAATGTAGAGTGTTTTGGTCCATTGGACATGGTTTGAAATTGAAGTGAGCAGTGAAAATGGGGCCCTTTGTGAGTTATGGCATCACATTTGGTACAAAGGGCTCTCGTGCCTTTGAGGAGAGAGGTCAAAAGCAAGTGGTTCCGTAGTATGTCACATTTGAAAAGATTGACTTTGGTCACAAAAAGCAGAGTGAAGATGACCACAGTGACGAGTCTGCAGAACCAGTGGGTGAAGATGTAAATATCCTGTCATACGGGACAGACATCAACTTAGTGGATTAAGAGAAGAAAAGAAGCTTCTCCATAAAATGGAAAGAAGCAGTAGATGCCAAGTATTAGTCACTTATGGAGCAGAAGTACTGGCAGAACGGGCAGGGGAGCTATCTCCTGAAAATGGGTACTTCTTGTCAAATATAATGATATGGCAATGTTACCAATTTCAGGGACTGTCTGAAAGCAAAACACGCCTCACGCAGAAGTTCGAAGTTGACTATGACGAGATACACCCGGCAGTTAGGGGTCGTTTAGAAAGTACGTAACGGTTGGAGAGTGTGGAGTATCCGCCATTTTCGTGGCAAACCGTTATGAAAATTTTACGGAGAAGGGGCGTGTTAACTGAACCCTATACGTAACGTGGAAAAAAAATTTCTCAAATAAATTAATAATAGTTTGTCAAGGTGGAAAAGCACTTTTCAAATCTGCGTTGTCTTTCAATGTTGACAAAGATAATGTCATTATCAGCAATTGCAAGTGCACCGAGACAATCTTGCACTGGTGTCGACAGTTCCTTAGTGTTGCTGGAGTAGATACTGAAAAATACAGAAGTACTCGCGCTACTTCTACATCACAAGTAGTGAGGTCAAATCAATCCCCAAATTTATTAACAATTATGCAAGCTGTGGGATGATCAAATGGACAAGGTTTTTGTCCTCACTTGCCTTGAAAAAATTCTTTTAATCTTAGGACAGCATTGCTTAATAATTGAATAGAATAACTAATTAGTCTGAACAGCAATCTTTAGTGACTTATGTCAGTATTTTTGTATACAGTTTTCTAATGCCATGTCATTGTTTTGTTCAAACAGTGTTGTCTCACTGACAACTTTAATATCTCGCGCAGCTCTGTCTGGAGCTGGGCCAATGACGTAATAGAATCGAAAAATTAAACAATCCCACCTTGTAGGTGAAAATACCTGGCACGTGATAAAAGATAATATGATAATCCCGTCATCTCCATAGTCAAAGAATTTACAAATTTGAAACAATTATCTTGAAATATCTCGCTTAAACACCTAAACAAACAAGGTTGTCACATAGTTTTGGGCATGTTTTAAAAAAAGAACACATTCATTTGATCAGATTTGATACCGTATGTTCGTTTATTTCTAACGCTTTTTGGCCAAATGCAACAAACATGGCGAATGAAAAAATTGATATGGTAGAATTTGTTCGATACATTATTGACAGCGTATAAACGAACTCACGTCAGTTTCAATGGACAACAAGCACAGATAGAATGTTCAAGTAGGGCTGGGTCAACATGCTCATTTTTTTCCGTTACGCACTTTTCGAACGACCCGTAATATGTGCTTTTCATTATTTAGAGTGCTACTTGGATTGAGATGAGTGTTTATCAGGTGGAGATAATGACGGTATTTTAACGGCGATCTTGAAGAATAAATTGACACAAGGCAAATAGATAGTTATATTCACACACACCATCCAAGTGCAACATGAGACTATTTTACCCATGTTTATAATTAAGTCATTAATAGTCTAAACTATTCCTAATTGACTAATAGCATTTCTTAGGATGTTCTGTAAATAATAATTTTAAAATGTATGCAAGGCCAAGTAACTACCGGTGTAACTCAGTTCATTTCAGTAGATTCACTCTGCTGGGTGTTATTAAACACTCAAAATTCAATACCCTTGACTCCGAGTATGGGATCTTTACTAGAGACACTATGCGCAGAATCTTCCACCACCCAGAGCTTAGCACACAGCCCCCATTAGTAGAGATGCATGTGAACCTTCAATAGTAGGGGCTGTTTTAACAGTACCAATATTACCTTTTCCTGGAGAATGAAATAGTAGCATTTCAAAATAATCAAAGAAGGAGGACAACATATGAACCCGAATGTTCCAAGCTTTATTTCAACATTATTGGCACTCTGAACAGCAAACATGAAATACAACATGCGTACATAGCTTGAACGCAAATGCAGTGTAGTTGAAAAATTTAATTTGGTGCAATTTCCTCTTTGAGTCTTCTAAGTTATGTGTTGAACTATGTCCAGGAGTAAAAATTGTCAGGTTACAAAGTGTTGGTAACTGCTAACAGCAGATGATATGCCAATAATTCCTCAAAGGAAATCGCAAATAAGACCAATTTTCACAAATTCAGCATGCCGGCAAAGACATAACGTAAACAAGTAAGTAAGACAAATTATTCGACGTACTTCGGCGCCTTCCTATTAATCGTAGGTCAATAAAATTGACTTTCGTTGTAAAGAACATAACGCTTGTGCAATAAGATCGAACATTAAAAACAGTAATTCAATTGCCAATCCAATTTACCGCTTAAACGGTCTTATTATTGTGACGCCTTCTCTCATCGTGATCACAGTCTGTTCCACACGTGGATCATTTTTAACATGTTGGTTAAATTCGTGCAATTTCTGTCTCCTCTCGTCATCAGCATCATAAAGCAATGAACATAACGAGTTGTCAGCCATGATGAATCCGTTCTCGGCAAGTAATCCAGACATTGCCAATTCATAGTAGGTGATATAATTTTCTTTATCAGCATCCAAGAAAATAATATCGAACTTGTCACGAGCCTCCAGTAAATCTTTCATGGCCTGAACAGCATCACCGCGGATTAATTCTATCTTATGGCCCATCGATGATTTTTGGAAGCAATCTTCGGCAACATCAGCAATCTTTTGGTCAAACTCTAGAGTGACAACTTTGCCGTCGTCAAACGGGATACCCTCCGCCATTGATATGGCAGACATACCTATGACGAGAACGACAAACAACGTTTCAATGCGAAGTGTTAACAGGCAGTTGTGCGGGCCAGCGGGAGCACATGGGTTTATCCTGCTTAAGGTTTCAGCCCCATTTACAAAGATCAACAGTTTCAATGTTAAATTAATTAGACCTACCTATAAGGATTATCAGCATTATGTAAAGAATCGTCGGTCTAAATTTGAGGATTATCATCTCATTTCTAAATTATTATCAGTTGCACCTAAAGAATACCTGGAACCATCTTTAAAAGATCACCCAGAGACTTTATACACGTGGTTATAACGCAGATCCTAAACATTTGAGCATCCCTCTCGGTGCTGTGCTAGTCGCTTCTGAGATAATTAAACCTTTTCTATACAATATTGTATTAATAACTAACGGTAGTTTAGCTGTTACTGACCTGTAAATGTGCCAACATCCAAAATCTTCTTCGCTCTGGCAATGCTGACTTGCATCTTGAGAAACTGCGACTCCAAAGTCCCCACCATACAAGGTGCGAACATGTTTGCTTCAGTGGTCGCTTTGGCAATAATCTGCACATTTTGTGATGGTACGGATGTCATTGACATGGCATAATCCTCTACACCTGAGTGGAACAGATTGACATTGTCAAAGGTGGGAGGGAAAGGGGTGTCAGGGGCGGTTTTAAAGGTAACATTGAATTTCCAATCGCTGTTCCGGGATGATTGCACATCTTGAATCCATTTTGCGTAAGATGTCTTTACATTCCCAGTGGATGAAGTAGCCGACGCTATCTCTGCACGGACGTAGTGCTGAGCAGACATTGATGGATCTTCAAGCCCAACGTCAACGCAGTGAACTTCAATCCCTAGGCCTCTTCGAGGATATGATTCGCAGACACACTTATACTCGGCAAGACGCTGCTTCAAGGTATTGTAGGGCATATCATTTAAATACCCACAGTTACCTAATTCTCCTTTGGGAATAGGAGCACACAAGTTGCCACCTCGCTTCTGAATCATCTTTACTTGAGCATTCCAAATCATATCTATGTCCTCCATAATTGGATGCCATAGAGACAGTTCCATCGTCGAAATTAACCGCAGGATCCTATGAAGGTCAGATTCGGTGATCCAGCCTTCAACACGTGATAAGTAGGCCCCAAACCCCATCCCTGTTGCTACTGCGTGCCCGTGCAACATTCCAGCTGAAAGCTCGTAACCAGGTGACCATGTGTGGCCGTAGGCGTGTGGACGACATTGGTGAGTTTCCCATAAATTCCCATACTCAGATTTAACATACGAGTCTAGCGCATGCCCAATGATAAGGTCACATGATGCCTCAAACTCTTGGTCATCTTCGCCCATGACGGTACCAAACTTGGTACGTATCAACCTCGAACCAGCTTTCTCTAAAAGTTCAAAGAGTACACGGTCTTTGGTTACGCCCATTTTTATAATTTCGGCAACGCCATGGCGCAACCATCCTTCGCGAAGGCTTGTAAAGAAATATCTGTCGGTGATCGTCTGTATCGGGGGATGATAAGCGCCATAAAGGTTCTTAAATCCAAACCCGTCACAGCATGTGCGTGGAGAAGGACCCGCATCAATACCAGAAACAATTGAAGTGCACAACATAACATAGGGAGTTGATCTGTGATAAAGTCCACAGGCAAAGCCTCCGATATCGGAGATGACTCCTCCCCCGACAATCAACACAGGCTCGTTTCTCGATACACCATTCTTCTTCAAATCAACTAAAATTCTTTGAACATTCTCTATTTCTTTGTTGACTTCATCTCCGTTGTAAATAAGAGGTTTGAAATCAATTTTATGATGCTCAAAATAACTAAGCAATTCTTTAAAATACAACTCGTAAACTTTGTCATCGATGATTGCTATGCATCGCCCAAGAGGCTTGTAAACTGAAGCAAGTGTTGTGTTGGAACAATCAAGCACCTTTTTGCGAATTTTTATGCTCGTTGTTAAGGTAGTACTCATCACAGATTCGATTGTGGCGAAGTCGTTGGATGTAACTGTACAGCCATCGCATTGCCTGTAAATATTGGTGGGATAAATACCATGTGGATCATCGCTTTCCATTGCAATTGCAAATTGTTTGTATTCTTCCTCGATACCTAAGAATCAAGTAAACAATTTTATTGCAAAACATGAAAGAATATCACTTCTAAAAACATCCTAGAAGTTTCACAAATAATCTCTTTAAGGATTCAGATGCAACCATTAATTATACGAATGTGTATCTTTAAATTAAACATTTGGTGATATTCTCTAGAGGTTTTTCTCTCGCATACTCTCACGCACTCTCTCACTCTCGCTAGTTGGATGATCCATCAGCTAGTCACTTCCAACTAATTCATTGAATAGCTCACTCTCAGACACACACACAAACACACTCACACACAACAACTCATTCACCTACAATCGCAGTCATACACACACTAAGTCACTCACTCACCCACTCGTTAACTAAACCACTCAATCATTAACTTAAGCACTCTCTCGCACCCTCCTCTAGTAACTCTTTGGAATATCTTGACTACACTTGCTGCTCCTTAAGTTCTCGATTTCAGTTCTCTAGTGAAGTTGGCATCATAAGCAAATTTGCTTCCTAGGTAGGAAAAACGAACTAGGAGCATGGCCACACATTTTTCAAAACTTAAATTTTTGAAGAAATCGGACTATTTCATAACAAACGTAAGTGTTAATTTTGAACGTAAGCGGCACCTTTGTGACAAAGCGAATATCTTAGTGAGGATTTAAAAAGCTTAACGTGATGCCTCCTTCCCATATATTTCACACTGCAATGCCTTCCTACAATCATACCCTAGGAGTGGCAACCCTTTACTTCGTGTTTAATCAAACTCGACAACAAAGCTGCTGTTCGTGATAAATGCTGAGGCTGCACCAGACTAATTCCAACATTTAAGGTCAAGAAGGACAAACACCAGCAGCAAAAGGATGATATCACGTCACGAACCAAAGCTTGACGAACAGAAACGAGAATGTATCTGGTAGATTCACACCAGATTCTCACGTTACAGCCGTTTTGCCACAAAATTTAAATGAAGAGAGAATCAGACTTGAAACACTCGCAAAAAAATCTGCTGAAAATGACCCCCTGAATGGGACGTTAAGACCTGTCGGTGCTATTTCGATATTGATCAATCGAATCTTTATCAAAATACAGTAATGTAGCAACGAGGAAACTTGTCAATACTTGTTTTGCTAACTGCGTCAAGCCTTTGTTAGCCTTCAACTTTTTATCCAGTCTCCTGCCATAAAGAGACCTTGTACATTCATGAACTCCTTGATATGCATGGTATCGTCTTTTATGAAAACGTCTTTTCAATTTTATTCTCGTTCGCTTACATTTCATGCTTTTCGGTAAATAAACTACACTTTCACAAAAAGAGGTGGAAAGTTTAAGAATTGTTATTTGAATTGTTAATTTTTATGTGGGCAATTATATCTCCTACCCACTTTTTAATAGAACTCTCAAAATTCAATAGATTTGTCAAATGAAAGGATTGTAAATGGGTTTTCAAAAACCTCTCTTATATACCAAAACTGACGAATGTTACTGCAGGAATTACATACCCATAATTTCTACCATACTCAATCGATTGTTTATCACAGCTCACTCACGCTTTCATGTTTGGAAATGTTGGCAAAACTCCTTTTAGCAAAGTTTACTTGACATTGGTTGATCTATAGAAGTGTTTTCAGTCGATTTCAATGTAAGGGTTACCTCTGGTTTGTTCATATTTTTGAAACATTTACTCCTGTAAGAAAACCTTGTGTATTTTCCATACTTTGTAATAGAAGTCACTTCAACATGGTTTTGATTAAATTTTCTGCTCCTCCATTCCCAGCGAACTCATTTTGTGCAATGTGTATTATTGATGTCCATAATGACGAATCCCTCCCTTCCCTTTCAACTGTAACAATTGATTGATCGCAAGAGATACATGAATAGTTCGTGAAGTAGGGCGGTTACTAGTGTCTGTCACTGTAATTGTAATGAAAGAGCCAATGGGTTTTTGATAATAATTCCTCACGAGAATATCTTTTTGTATTATGGCAAAAGACACCAGAGTCTTCTACTAGTCTACTTGTCTCCTTAGCTGTTATTTATCTGTATCAGATGCATGTTAGTTGTGATAATAAACAACAAGTTATCAAAAGCTATCCCATTCTACCAGATTTTGTTCCATAATTAAACATTACGTGCTGACTAGTCGAATAATAATGGAAAGTAAATTGAAATGGCAGTTCAACTAGAAATTGCCAATGGCAAATGTTTCACTAGGATCTCTTGTGGTTTAGCCTGATTCAATGCTTTATGGATCATAAGTCGTGAGATATTTACGCCAAAAAAGAAGAAGTTCGCGAATAACCGTATTCATTTATGATAACCAAGGCGACAAAGGCTAGGATATCTGTAATCTTAGCCCCACTTTATTCACAAAATAATGGTTGGGCTATTTTCACAAACCCGCAGTAATTGAGCATTGGGACAATATATAAAACAGCCTTCACATTATGTTCCTATGCTTTCTTGACCTAAAACAGCAGATACACGTGGCGTCCTTTGGCTATAAACAAGATTGAACTACCCCCCTCTAGTTCAATTGTTCCATTCTAGACAGCGTTTATTAATTTTTCATCGTAAGATGGCGTCTTTTATTCTTCTCAATTGATACGCTAACACGTTGTCAGGTGTTTTCAAAAACAATTTTAACATGTTATGATAAAATCGAGTGGCTGCGCCTCGTGGGTAGAAAGCTGAGAAAGGGAGTTGGATCCCGGTATTGCTCTAGTCGAACTGCACTGCTCAACATTGTAAGTTTAGGAATTCGACGATGCATATGATTATGATGCCACGATAATTCAAAAAACTTTGATAAAGTACGCAAAAAGTAAAAGCCGCTAGGATTATGATGACTGAGATGACAATGGCAGACACTTGAACGTGACTTTGGTGTTTGGTTAACATTGACATTTCAAATACATATAGTAGACATTTCTATTTGTTAAAAGTATAAATGCTCTCATCCGATCTGCCATTGACGTGTAAATCGATCAATATACATTGAATAATCAACAAAGACTATTAACAGGCAGTGACCATTGCAAATCTTAAGACCACTCCTTAAATATTCATCATCGTTAAGGTCCTCATTGGGAATGCTGCGATAAGGTAACTCAATGAGCAAGTAGTATCAGAACAAACACGTACTCTAAGGAATTATTTTTATAGTCTTATTTTGTATTTGTCGGACACGAATACCCAACCAATCCCAACGAATGTAATGACCAGTAAAAGTAGCCGGTAAACTGTTTATAACAGATTGGTGTCAGTTTTTTCCACCAAAACATCAAGAAAAGGCAATAAACAGTCTTGTTACTTACAATGGCGTAATGTGCAAATTTTCTGTGGGTATTCACTCACTGAAAAATATTACGAGGGTGATCTAAGCAACATCCCGCACCTCTTCTCCTGCCCCAAAGACCCAACTCAACTCACAATCCAGGACCTGTGGATGAAACCCGTGGACGCCGCAGCTTACCTTGGTCTACATCGGCAATAACAACAACAACAGGGTGATCTAAACACTGTTGGGAAGGAAATGAAGATTGCCATTGCATATGGACAGTTATTACTTTTCTCTGCCATACTTTGTTAAAACACAGGGGGAAAAGTTTTGTCTAGAGAAAGAGTCAAACCCACGACCTTCCGCATATAAGGAACACCCTTTGACAACTGCGCTACGACAATGCTGATCAGTTAAGGTGAATCTAAGGTGTTAACATTTTATGATTGCATCACTACACGATAATATCTCCATATATATATGGAACATGAAAATGGCCATGTTATCGTCTTCTGCATGAAGATATAGTGCAGAAATAAGTCTTGATACCAATATTTTAACTAATGATTCAGGGCTTTCCAAAATTGACATTTTGAGAAGCATTCAATTTTGCCAATTACGCGATCACCATAAAACTGCATTTTTTGCTTAAATGGGCAGCTGCCATCATAACTGCAGCAAAATTCACACGCTTCTCAAAACATTGTTATAGTGTCGACAAAATTTAACAATTGTGGATTGTTGTGGGTCATTGTGGATCATTCCTCACTTTAGTATGTACGCAAGAGTGTCCCTTCTGCTTATTCTTCGTCTGTGGCTCAGTAGTCTAAAATGAGACTGGAAGCTGAAACTTTTCAGATGATGTTCCCATTGCTCTGCACTCTGATTGGCTAAATCGAGCTGAAAGGGATTCACTGCTTATTTCGAGACCTTGAAGTGCACCAAAAGAAAACAGCAATGGTTTTCTCCTTCTCTCATATTTCAATAAAAAATGAGCAGGAAATTGTTCGCAAACAAAAATCCTAATGACTGACCATGACAGAAGTTAATGTAAAATTTTCAAGTTTTGTACCACAAAAAGATTGTTCAAATAATAATATTAATAATACTTGATATTATCTTCAATTTTATTACTACTATAATAACAAAATAGCACAGGGATGGTAAAGCAATACCTTATTTTTAGGATGTAAGGGAAGAAGATCGAGTTTTGAGAAAATATCTTTACTACTGCTACTACTACTACTACTACTACTACTACTACTACTACTACTACTACTACTACTACATACTACTACTACTACTACGTACTACTACTGCTAACACTACTACTACTACTACTACCACCACTACTACTACTACTACGTACTACTACTACTACTACTACGTACTACTACTGCTGCTGCTGCTACTTAGTAATAATAATAATAATGATAATAATAATAATAATAATAATAATAATAATAATAATAATAATAATAATAATAATAATTAGAACAATTAGAACAAATTACATCAGGAAATTTATAGACAAAGAAGACATCGATTCAAAGTGCAGGATGTGTGGTGAGCGG
>JANTCA010001910.1:0-11694 GCA_024741275.1 Chironex yamaguchii | reverse complement strand
TTAAGTATGATTTTAGCGCAATGTCGCAAATTTTGAAGGCGATTTTCAAGTTTTGTACCACAAAAAGATTGTTCAAAGATTATTCTGTAATGAATTGTTAAAAAAGACATATATTTCGCAGGAAGTGTTTCTGTATGTCACAAACCTTCCCTGAAGTTTCAATTTGCAATCGGGAGATGGCTGTTCTCATGAAGATATTTACCTATAAGATAGTAAAGGAAAGAGGTTGGTGTTTTATCCTGTTGCTCAAACTTTTGGATGCGTGACCTTAATACTAGCACTTATGCCGACACGGAAATTCGTAAACAACCAAGGTATTTTTGTGGTAAGCGAACAGTCTAAGTGGATGATGTAGTCTTTAAGTGTTAAAATTTATACTTTGATTGACTGCATAAAAAGTGAAGGATCAAATGTTTTATCGGCCAAAAAAATGTGCAATTGATCCCAAAAAATGTTTTTCGAGTTCACAACTGAATGTGACACTATAACATAAAAAGGACCTGCTTCATCACTTTAATTTTCCTCAGTTTTCGGCTAAAACAGTCCCAGGGAATGTTCTGTCCAGTAATTGTAAAACGTTTCTGTAAATGCTGGCGAGAATTAAATTTTGCTGTTTATCAGCCAAGATCTCTCACAAATAGAAAGGAACTGTTTTCTTTTCCCACAGTAGATTTAAGTGACAGATTTTATGTTACTGTTATCTTTCATGCTCCGCCACTATTTCAAATATTGAAAAGGTGTAATAAACGTAACGATAATAAACATACAACGTTATTGATGTTTTGAGGTTGCCTGTCGCAAAACCCAGCAAAATTGTTTATCAAGGCAGAACCCAAAGGGTTACGCACGTCCGTTCATGTCACGATCCATCTTCTTGGTAAAGCTGAATTCAACATGTTTAGTAGCAAATTCCGTAAACCAAATGGGGCCCTCTTATGGAGGCAATCCAGTATTTTTTCTATCGATCCATATTTTGATGGTTTCGTCTAGATATTTCGATGATATGTGAGTGTAATGGCGTTGATGTTGGGAACATAGGGTATTACTCGCGATGATGCCTTGCCCGGTTATGCTGACAATGCAGGATGTGTCCTTTAGTAATACCTTCCTCGTTTATGGTGACAGTGCGACGTGTTTCATTTGATGATCCCTTTCTTCATTTGATGAGTGTTTCTGAAAATGATGCTTTCCCGTATGTGTGATAATGAATTTTCTAACGACTATGCCTTCCCCGTTAATGTTGATAATGCGGAGTATGGTCCAGGATTATGTCTACTTCTTAAACATTTACCATGCAAAATTTGCACTCTGACTATACCTTACCTGGTTATGTTGATGATGGATTTCTTTCCTTTTGTTGTTTTGTGATAGAATTGTCTTTCCTTGACTTTTGTGCCTTAGTTTTAAAACATTGCTATTTTTTCACTGTCTTTCGTTTTTCAGGTCAGCAAATCTCTCGTTTTATGGATTCGTTCGGAGATTATTTTCCCATCAACAAACGCAGGTTACAAAATCTGGCCACACACTCTACTTTGTCCTTAGCAGATCAGTTCCATTTTGATTCTAAGTTTGCCTTGGAACTAGAAATGAATTGTAGAGTGAAATTATTTTGTAGTCTGCACCATTATATGTCGCGAACTAAATTAAAAGGATCGTGTAAAAATGTCATTACGTTGTTTTCTGATGACTTTCGTACTTTTGTGGAGCATATTTGTGATAATCAGTTGTCGTCGTGCGACCCCATGGTGCTAAAGGATAAGTCAATGAGTTACTGGACATTTGTTACAATTTTTAGTCAGTCTACTGTTCGATTAATCCTTTTCTCTGATAATCATGTCGACGAATCTTTTACATCAGTGTTGTGGAATATTTTGAAATTTCTTCTTGAAAGAGACACTGAAATAAGACGAACTTCACTTGCAGTTAAGTTGTTTTCTTCAATGACAGATTGGATAATTAAAGACATTCAAAGTGCAGATTCGGAAGCCGGGAATGAATCATTTAGTGGAATGTCATGTTTTAGGTTATTTGGTAACTATTTCCCTCCAGATCGAAAGGAGAGGGTTTTACAGGAACTTTTGAACTCCACGGAACAATTGTTAAAAGCTGTGTCTCCTCTTCAAGATCGTCTGAAAGCTGTATCATTACTTCTCCATGTTTTTCAAATTCCTGACAATGACGTTGGAATATTTTTTGAGCGTGAGACTGCTCTTTCGACCCGCATGATCAAATTACTTTTCGAGCAAAATATTTGTTTGAAACTAACCAACAGGGATTTGGTGGCATCTCTTGTTAAACATGGGAGTGGTTCGTTGAGAAGATTTCTTTCTCCCAAAGCGAGCGAAAGTTTATTTCATGAGTCGGAAACATATGCTTTACCATTACAGCAACTCTGTCGTGTATCTCCTGTGCACAGAGTTACTATTGTGAAAATGCTTGGAAGTGTTGAAACTCAGATTTGGCCATTGAGTAAAGAATTCATTGCCATTCTTGAGCCCTTATTGTTTTCACGAGACAGATTTGTATATTTGAAAGAAATTGGTATGTAATCTTACTTTGTAAATGCCCATTTAAAGTTTACATAATGATCTTTTATAAGGCACGGTCTTTTTATTTTGACTGGCAGTTGGTCAAAAATCTCACGATATGCTATTGAGCACTTCTGTGTAAGCAGTGGCATGTGGTATAGACATGCAGTGGCAAAGTCCACAATTCATGACTTGCAGTAGCAATATCATTGTTTTTGGTAACCATGTATCGGAGTACCATGTTTGTTGTTTTTCACGAGAATTGGCCTTTTTATTATTTATTGATTTTAGTGCTGTTCAATTATGCTGTTGTGTGTCAGTAAAAAAGCAGACCGTTACGGTGTTGTAGTAATACGTATGGTGCTTATGGCACACTTGTTTTTATACAACAATGTTGGTTTTAGATAATAGTCACTTGATTGTTCTAAAATCTATTTGTTATTCCTGTCTTTTCCGCTTTATATCAATGTTTTGGACAATTGCAGGTGAATTCATCTTTAACACAAATTATGAGCAACTGATCTCTGTACTTTGTAGCTGTTTTGTTGTCGGCAATGATTTTCAAGAGGTAAGAATATTGATGGTTATAACATTGTCATTTTGATGTTTTTGTCTTTGTATATTTCATTTTGGATTTGGCACAGGTCTTTCCAAACTTGTGTGTCATTATTGCTGATAAATTAACTGTTGCTTCCACATTGATCATATTTTGAAACTGCATCTTGTGGATTCTGTTCCTTCCAGTTTGGTATTTGAAACAGAATCCTATTGTATACACGTTTTGTCAATAGAAATACTTAATTTTTCATGTCTATCTATACCTTTAGGTATCCTGTCAAATTTTACAAGAAATTATTAATATAAGTAGTGATGGTGAGTAATTCTACTTAGTTATGCTTTCAAAAGAGTGAAACACGATGAAGAATCGAGATTCTGTCTTCAGCTCTGCCTTGTCATGTTCTGTGGCGTAGGCTGGCTGCTACTTCATGCAGCGTGAATTTGCGTCCCTAATATCTCTTTTGCGTCCTTTTGCGTCCTTTTTGCTCCGTTATGGTTTACAGAAAATCAATGAAAGACAGAGGCGTCATGTTATCTGCTTTGCTTTGATAGCGTATTCCTTGTGCGGGTGGCACTGCACCATCGCTTGTCAACCTTCTGGCCTTTCCTTCTAGCATTGATATTGACTGGTATTGATTTTAATGATGTTTGACGGATAGAGGGCTGATTGAACCACAACTCTAGTACTATTTTAAGTAAGTTTAAGGAAGAACGGTATACGCCCAGCAAGTTGACATTTACCTTTCAATTGTTTTTCCCAAAAAGTGTTGACTTGCTGTTCGGCTTCCTACCGCCTTGTCTTTTAATTATTTGCATTGATAAAGTATGCAACAGATGCCCTGCTGCTCTAATTGTCATTTCCGAAATTCTCAAACCATATTTTGACACTGTATTCTGTTAATGTATGCGGTGACGGTATCAGTAATTTCAGGGAAACTTTTCTCTTATAAACTGAGGAGAGGCAGGTCATGATTACCAGCGTGCTCACACTTTTCTGGTGATAATGTACAACTAAACCAAAATTCGTTTTATATTCTCTTATATCTTTAGATGAAAATGCAAGGTATCTTGTATCCAAAGTGATATCGTCCAAATACAAGACGGATTCGGCTGCCAGGTATGCCTTATCTCTTATTTTGTGATGGATATCTCTTTAAGTTGATGGTTGTATAAAAAGCGGGAGTGGTTGCCTTCAAATGTAATTCCACAATTGTTTCATTAAAAATGACGCCTAATTTCGATCATGTTACAAAATTGGGCTCCTCAATTCGTATTGTGTGCAATTTTAAATTTCAGCTTGATGTTAAATTTTGACTTGGCTTTCGCTATTATAGCTTTCGTTTTTATTAGGTACGCCTTACAAGTAGTAAGGACATTTTGCAGGAAGATTGGCGCAAATGGATTAGAAAAAGAAGTCCTACACTTTCTTGTAGCAAGGTGGAGTTCTGCCATCCGAGCTAACAGTAAGTGACAGATTACAACTTGTTTTTTTCATATAACATTTCAGAAGTCGAATATAGATTCTTTTGTTTTGGAAAGGGCGTAGATGTAAATGAGGTGTAATGATCAAACAGAGAAATGAACGTTCAAAGAGAGATGTAGAAATCGAATAGAAAGATGTAACAGTTACCAAGGTGGAATTAACTGTCGCTAAGAGAGATGTTACACTCGCTAAGAGAGATGTTACAGTCGCATAGTGCTGTAACAGTTGATCAGGGAGATGTGCAATCGAAGGAAAGATGCAGCATTTGTGAACTAGAGAATGGAAATGGGTTCTTCCCAATATCAAGCAGCCTTAACATAACCAACTAGCAAATTGATGTCTGTCTACTATCACTACTATTAGTTCTATTTTTGACTTTGAAACATATTTATGTATTGGTGCTGAAAGACGGAATCAAAAAGTGGATGACATTTTCCCTTTCATTTTTGCGTTTCCTGACAGAGTCCTTTTTATCTCCTATGTTTGTTTGGAACAGTTTTCGTGATGTTATGCATCCTGCGTCAAATTGTTCCGCTTCTTGTTACTTCGTCCATGGATGCTAGTTTTCTTATGCATTATTCTTACGTCAAATTTTTTCCATTTGCCACGTATGACTTGTTATGGTATGCCAACTTGCAGTTTACAAAGTAGTATTGTACTTCCACCATTATGCAAAATGGTACTTTCATCTCACTGCATGTTTATACTTTGTTTTATTTTCAATGAATCCTAAGGAGGTGATGAAGAGGCCATAATAACTGGTATTCTCGAAGATACACTCAAGGTTTGTAGGTATACTTTCATTTCGCAGAACGAATGGATCAGTAAAAAATTTGTCAGTTTTTATAGGCAAAAATCAATAAGAGAATGACAACTTTTAATTAATCACGGGCTCAACTGAATCATTCAGTAAATCACAGTCAAACAATTAATTAGTCAATTAATTAGGTATTTAATCAGTCCATCAGTCAACCAAACAGACAGTCATTCAGACATTTAATCAATCAAGCAATCGCCCGAACAACCAAAGAGTCAGTCCATCAGGAAGACTTCCCTTTACCGAATCACCAGTAACAATGAATGTGTAACTTGTTACAGGGCTTTACAAATAGTGCAGGTAAGTACTAGTTAATAGTACTAAAACAACGTTGTTGGGGGCAATATTTCTTGGTGCAGACGTTTTGAAGCCTATGATTCCTGGCACTTGTAAAAGAGAAATGCGAGATTGATGAGAGGACAACGGTAGCTACAAACGAGCTCCAAAATCCGCGTTTACACTGTCGTTTTTCCGGAAATATGTTAAAAGTTTAAAATTTTATCGAGAAGTTATATCCTTCCCACAGTGTATTTATCGCTTAACGTGAACTTTAATTTTGCTAACGAAATTCCTATTTACCCAAAATATTTTGTGGTAATCCGAACTAGATTTCGTGTTCATTTCAGAGGAGCCAATCTGAAGACGCTTGTTTAACTGAAAGCGATATGACAGATGCCGCTTTCATTACTGACATTGAAAAGTGTTGGAAAACTGTTCTCAGGTGAGTTTTTGGTGATGCGCTTTGCTGTTGCTACTCTGTTGCTTTCTTTGTCAAGAAAAGGGATCTATTGAGATCTTTGCGTAAAGTAACTTTGCCTGGCAGAATATAAGGGATATAAGTAGCAATCCCAGCCAATATGATGTTGGTTTAAAGTCCTTTGAAGAGCTAGGAGTTCTACTCATAACCATACCATTCTCTATCTTAGATTTGATTAATGAAATTAAACATTTTTGTTTTTTAGTCACCGGCTTGCAAATGCCAGTGCAATACAATCATTGCGGTGCCTCACTGGTTTATGTTATGCTAACGAAGACTTTAGCGGAAGAACACAGTTACCTTCAAACACATTGTATGAGATGATTATAGGACATTCAAAATTTACAGATGTGATTGATTGCAAGGATTTTGACCCTGAAGCACGAGGTATTTGCATGTTGCTTTTTCTTACCAGGATGTGTCTGTCCTTAGTTGCTAAGTTGGCTTGCAATGTACACCAGTTCAGTAATTTCTTGATGGGCTCATTTAGATAGATGGACTTATGATAGAATTCAGGCTGTGAACTTGAAAACATGTTGGGCTGTTCGAGGTAACATAGGTGTATTTCTAATCTGATCTGCAGATTCTTGAATAAATGATACACCATTACATCTCCACCAACCAAGTTCTTCTAGTAGATAACTGAAACGTATTTTTGAAAATGGGTATGAAAATGTTGTCATGTTGGTTGGGAAGTACGGAAAGCTCGTGAACGCGATGCATGGTGGAGTATCGTGGCGACCGTCACTGCTTGTCTAATATGACCTGTTCAAATGGGATGATGATGGGCAGGGGTATTTGTTTTTTAGTTTCCTTTTGTTTTCTGGTTTTCTTTTTTCCAGCCCTTCTTTTCTGTTTTTGTTTGCTATGAAATTGCTATCGAGCTTTACTTACATCCATGCTTGGGATTGGCAAATGCGTTTTGCATGAGAGTAGGCTCCTGTCTCTTCTTTCACCAGTGACCTTTTCCTGTTACTGTCTTGCATTCAAGCTCGCAATGTCAGGCTTTATAGTCGCTGTCTTATTGTAAGGTAATTTATGATGAAATGTATTAAGTTTAGGAAGGCAAGCCTATCTGTAGAGGATCTGGTTAAATAAAAGGCGAATTGAATCAGTTTAACATTTTATACCTGTAGCGCGATAGCTCACTTGGCTGAGCACATGTATACCTAATGGAAGGTCTATGCTCGAGTCCTAGCAGTCCTTGGTATGTCGCGTTGTTTTTGTTGGTGATGCATACCTTTCTTTCCATTAAATCTAATACAGATGCAATATTTGGACTTCTACTTTCAATTGCGAAGCAGAGTCCAGACGTCTGTTCCACTTCTCATCTTCCAGCGTTTCTAATGGCTTATGGCGGTTCATTATCACAGACTGGTAAGATCAATACATTATCATGAACAAACGTACTTAATTTTCTTTGATGTTCGGTATGCACTTTATATAGCTAGTTCAATTACGTAATGTATCTCTAGACTATATTCCACCACGTGTTATCTGTGCATCACAATGCAGCTTGATACGTCGTTGCCTTATGCTGCAATTAATCCTTCGTTTTGTCTTGATGACTATACCTCCTTTTGGCCCTCCAGTATATTTATTTTTGATGTCATTATACGCAGTGATAAGACTTTTCACATGAAATAGTTGGATCTTGTATTAGGCATTTGAGTAATTATTTGTTTTCATGTTTCTGATCTTCGCAAGTCTTATTCTGTCGTTTAGATCAAACAATTTCAAAGTTGCTTCGTCTCTATGAAGATCATGGATCTTTCCTGGAAGCAAAGTTTGTTGCTTTCACTTACTTCGTTTGTTGCTAGCCATGTATATAAACTTTATTTAGCGTGCCTATGGGGTGCTTGTATTTGTGTGATGATGCGTGTCGGGAGGGGGATGTTTGTTAGAAGTAGTATGAATATGATCTGCTCACAGTACTTCTTAATTTCTCTTGTGTTACGTTTCTACATTTCATTATATGCCTTTGGTATTTATTTCACGTTAACCACCACATCACTTATTTGTTTTTATGTATCGATGGGGGTGGGTATGGGGCGTGGTGTGTCAGACATGTTGCATCAGCAGTAATTTGGCTCTGGAAAACTTGGCAAGAAACCCTTTGCAAGAAGTAGTTAAGTTTAATTAGGTTTTGTCACACGTACAATTGGGACTTGTTTGGGTTTATTAGAATGAGTTTGAAATGCTTTATATTGCTGAGTTCGACTTGGGTCACCACCACCATGAAGTGGATAAATGGAAGTAAAATTTCGCACTCAATTCTTGCAAGTAGATCAAGCTTAGCTAAACTATTTGTTGAGGTAAGGTAATAATATGTGTATCCTGAGTATATAATTGACCCTCATGAAAGACTGATTTTGGAGTTAAATCTGATTAGATATGCAATTTTATTGTGTTTGCGAGCAAATATAATTACATGTCATAGAAAAGAAACCTTGTCTAAATTCAGTTCGAGGTGCAAGATGTTTTGACATCCTGGCGCATCGTAACTAAAATAATCTTTTGTTATTTTTTGTGTTATTTGCAATATTGCTGTGTTTATCTAGCTTTAAATTGCCTGACAAATAATTTGTGGGAAAGCTGATTGAGACAGATCAATTACAAGGATAGTTTCCTTTATCCGTATTTATAGATTATTTCTTTGGGGACCGGGCGCATTAGATTTTTATCGAGGGCAGAAAGACCAGCCTCAAACACTGTGGTCAAAACCTGGGTTTCAAGACGTTATTGAACAACTGCAAAGCGACCGACTTTTACAATCGGCCATTAAATTCCCGCTGACAAGGACTTTGTTGGTAAGTAATGGAATCTTGGTCGCCTGTGGTTCCATCTATACCTAAATTTTACGATATTGATTTCAATAATAATGTCAGTTACTTGCCCTTATCAAACATACATTGTTTTCACTAGTGATTGCTAACTATCTCGCTAATAATTTCTTTCTCTGCCGCAGGCAGTCCTGTTTCATGCGTTGCTCGAGTACACGAATAGCCTTTTACGCCTGGTTCACCTATAGTTGAAAATAGTCTCAAGACAGCTTGAGACAAAACTGAATTAGTCTTTTGGTCTTGTGACCATTATGTTTCCATCTAGTTTAAGATGGTCTCAAGTAGTCAGCTGTTTTTGCAGTTCAAAATTGTATCAATGAGTTTTTGAGACCAATATCAACTGGTGTCAAGGCTAAAATGAAAATTGTATGTGTATTTTTGTCTATTCATTGAAGTGTCTGACTTGGAATGTCCCATGTATCTGTGCATAAGGCAGAAGAGTAAGGCAAAACTATCAGTTGTGTGCCATGCTCATCATCATTCGCCGTCAAAGGCGATGCAGGAATGTGGTTCTGGCGGTTAGAAATTGAAGGTTTTGGGTTCATCTATGATTCCAGAAAAGACTAGCATTCTACTCTTTGTTGAACCAAACTGAACAGAGAACAGTTTTTCAAGCTCAAGGTTTGACGAACTATGACTCAGTAAGGGTATCCATAGCAATGTGTTACTTAGCGAATGGGGAAAACCAGGAGGCCTTGAATATTGATTTCCAAATAGACAACTGAACTATGTTGAAGATATTGGTGGAAGTGTGTGAGGCTATTTGGGATGAATTACAGGATTACGTACGAGTGCCTCAGACAAAGGACGTTCGTCTGAGAATTTCGCAAGGTTTTCAAAATGTATGGAATATGAATCATTGCATTCGCGAAACATATTGCTTTAGTAGCCCCTAGAAATTCAGGCAGTCTTTTTCATAATTACAAGTCTTTTTTCTTTAAATGGCATGTACTCTATAAAACCTAACTGGGCAATGCCCTGTTTCAGTAATAAACTTTCAAGCAAGGTATTCGCGACTACTAACTCATCCCAACTACCACAGGGTTCTTCGATGAATCGCCTGATTCTGAAGTTTACTAAAATGAAACGTTGAGCATCCCTACTTGTTTGATACTAAAGAGTAATCGATTGTTGTGACTTTTAAGCCACGACGAACGCTGATTCCATTTGCAATGCAAAAAAAGCTAACGTATAAAGAGGAAACCCTCAAATATTACACTCAATTACTTCTTGAACACATCCAAAATTGCGACTAAAATACAAAATCTGATTCAGTATTTAAACTTGTTGGTTTTCTGTAGTCCAAATATATCAGCTAATGAAAATAGTACAAATTTCTTAATATGCTATTATTAATACATATTAGTCAGTCTTGAGTTAAAATCGTACGTTTTTACATAAGAGGTTCTGATTTAAAGTGAGATTGTCCTTATGCAATTCGTAGACTTCGTGCAAAAAGTGATGTCCATGAATTTGTAGCATGGCTCGATCAAATATTATTTCGTAATTACAAGGTTGCATCAGACTCAAAATTAAGCTTAATTTACATTGGGGAAGATTATGACCGAATTAAATCCCAGCATCCTCCCCTCGCTTTATTCCTTAGAAATCAAGCATTGTGCGTGTTTTCCATTGCGCGTCAGTTGCTGCCGCCCGCTACAGACGACTACAGGGAAATTCACGGCCACTGTCTTCCCATCTACTCTCTTTCCCAGCCTCTATACTTTTAATTTCAAGAGAAACTAGACGTTGTATAGGCCTACATAACATCTCTTTTTTACCACTACTTGTTACAACTACCTTTGCCTTGCGAATAATACTATCCTTTCCACAAATTAGCTCTTCTACCTTGGCAAACTTCCACAGACTGCGTTTCTTATTTTCGTCTTGCAAAAGGACAATGCCGCCAACTCTTATTACCCCCTTACCTTCTGACCTGTTTCGATGATATTCTCGCAAGTCTACTAAATATTCATGTTCCAACGAGACTTAAAATGGCATATTCATTGCACCAAGTATGTAAATCACCTAGTAAAGTGTGCAGAGCCTTCATTACCTTGAATTTCGTCACCAACTTGGTCTCCAATGTTGTCAATGGTCTGCCAAATAATAATTGATTTGATCTAAATGGTTGACTACCAACCTCATCATAAATGTAAGTGAGAGGCCTTGAATTTAATACACCTTCCACTTCGGCCAATACCATCACCAACTCATCACTTGTCAATCGAGCATTGCCTAAAATCTTTCGCAAACATTGCTTAACAGTGCCAACAAGGCGCTCAAAAATCCCCCAAACCATGGACTCCGTTGCAAATTAAATCTCCAGTCAATATGTATCCCTTGTAGAAAACTCTGGAAACTGTCATCTTTGTGCAACCCTTTCAAAAATTTGGCCGTATACTTAAACGTTTTAGTATTGACTGATACCATTAGAGATGGTGTTCCAAAACGTGCTGTAAAACTCAACAGCGACAAACGTGCCTTCGTAGCTGTTGTATTACGAACAACACTAGATCATTAGCCAAAACATTGTACGACTTTCTCGGAAATGTTTTGTAATCCACACTATTTTTCTTGAGGCAATCTCTCTGTTTCTTTTTTAGCGTTGCAACAGCAGAATGTGAAAAACGCCTTGAAAATTTGCGACATTGCGCTAAAATCATACTTAAAAGCTTTTTTCGTTTGACACTCCTCAGAGTATGAAA
>JANTCA010001909.1:0-11696 GCA_024741275.1 Chironex yamaguchii | reverse complement strand
TCGTTCTCACACTAATGATGTAATCAAAGCATAACTGAAAGACGCAAGAGGATTGGCGCAAAACGGATATTTCAACAGTATCATCTGTTTAAGCTTTGAATGGTCTAACGTTTTCAATTTTTGTGGAGATTAACAGAGTAATAATAGTGGCTGTAGTTAATGCAATTGTTTTATGTACACTGTATGTAGGTATTTTTTATCCTTATTGCGCAGCACTTGTCATTGATTATAACCTATTTGTGTCTTTGTTGTCCTTTAGATCATTCCTGTTTGATGCTCTGGCACAGTGCGGGTCGACTCCTTGTGTGCGAGTGTTGTCTGGTATCATTGTACAAGGGCGACTTCCTGTTAAGGCAATGAGGCAGTTGGTGGCTTCCATGGCATTTATCCAAGAGCCGACAATGGAGATGGTGAATGTGATCATGGTAAGGATTGGTTACAACATTTTTAAGACAAGAGACAGTAGTTTTGACAAAAATTTAACTTGGATCTTCAATTATTACCAGAAGTCTTTGTACATCTTTCGACTTTTTCATACTTTCAATGCTTGATCCCTTCACCCCCTGTAACAATGTTGGTATTTGAGCGTGATAAAAAAAACATTGATAGCACTTGTTATTTTCAACATTTCTTAAGGATTTTGCAACTGCTTCGGACATAGCAACCTTTTTAATTGGGGGGAACAGTGCAGCTTAGAGACAAGGGTAATACTTTTTACAAAAAGGGTAGCTTTGAGCTGTCAAATTAGTAGGTGTACCAAGGACTTGTGGCACTGATTGTAGTTACATAATAATATCGTAATAACAGTTCGTGTTAAGTATGCGTATTTTTTGGTGTCTTAACATTTCGTAAGTATTGGTTGGTAAGCATTCTTGTTCCTTGAAACTGTTACTATTAGTATTTTTTCCGAAGTAGTAATGACTTGCAGTTTTACTGACAGTGAAAGCGTTTGAAAGAATAGGAAAATATGACAACTCAGCCCTAGGCATCAAAGCTGGAAGTAGAAAGGAAAATTGAGTTTTTGCGATATTTTAAAAATGTTCTGCCCGTTATGTATCGTTTGCATTGCAGACATTGTGTTTTCGTAAATACATGATTTATCACTGTCTTATGTGTGTTTGCCATTCAGTTCACTATAGGTGATCAACAAGTATAGAATTACTAACCCTCAATAACCTTGCATCCCGACGAGTAGACCAAACTCATTGACAGGCGAGATTAAAGTCAAAGCCAGGAAACGTAGTTTGGTCGATGTTTTAATGCAGTTAGTTAATTCAAAGTCAAAGGGTTTTAATTCAACCACAGAAACTCTTATACTTGGGATTTAGATACGCTGTGGAGTTATTGGAAAATGTTTTTAAATGTAGCAGTCTATTAAGATGCTCATATATTTGGATTTGACTAGACATTTCTGTATCTAGTTGGGCGTTATGTTATCCTTTACTCGTGCCTATAAATTGTTGTCGGTAATGTAAGTACAATATTCCTTAACGAGAGGCAACCATTATCTCACTGACCATTTTCCTCTTGTTTATTTATAGTATTTACACCAGAAAGTTCAAGATCCTTCTATCCTATCACTTCTTGGTACGGTCATGCACAAACTGTGTCAACACCGACGTGATGACTGCGAGAGGAATGTAAGTAATTTCAGCTCACTTTAATGAGGCATTTTGATTCAGAATAGGTAAAGGGAAATAGCCACTTGTTTTGAAGATTAAATGCATCATGTGGTAACTCTTGGTTTCGTGTATAATGGCAAGCTTAGGATAAAATTAATGATCTTTTGTTTCTTTGCGGATGGTTTAATCAATCAAACTGTATGAATTATTTACGCTTCGTGCACGATTTTGTTGTGCTACACTGTCATGGCCGCTGCTTTGCCACTTTTAGGATTGAGTTACTGCAAGTTAACGGATAAGGCAAGACTGATTGAATTTACGGCAAGATCGGAAACTAGAAGTCGAAGATGCGATTGCAGGAGGATTGATTGCAGGAGGATTGATTGCAAGAGGAGGCGATTGCAGGAGGATGCGAACTTTGAAGAATATGATTGCAGGAGGGTGGATTACAAGAGGATGCGATTTCAGGAGGATGCGACTGTAAGAGGATGCAATTGCAGGAGGGTCGATTATAAGAGGATGCGATTGCAGGAGGATACGATTGCAGGAGATCGCGATTCTAGGAGTTTGCGATTGCAGGAGGTTGCGTTGTTTGGTTATGGGGATAAGGATGAAAAGGAGATTTCGAGAGATTTGTCAGAAAAGACCTGGTGCTCGTCAGACTGCAACTCAATCCTCGTCAGCCCCGTAATTTCCATTTTATTCGGTATGGCTTTTTTTAGTCCACACCATCCACCAATTTGATGTCAAGTTCGAAGTTGATTTAGGATACCTTTTTCGGACGCCGTCGTTATTGTATGTTTTGCAATAACTTGCTAGTAACTCATCGTAGTAATGCATATTGCTTTGCATTGTTTAGGGACCAATAAGAGACCTTGTACGTGTTGCTGAATATTATTTACTTCGTCTGCTTGGCAACGACTGCACAGTTCAAAGTCCAGAAAAAGCCAATCCCATCTTGTACGCCCTGAAAGCGATAGGTAATGCCGGGAGACCTTTACATGCGCGTGCATTGATAATAGACTGTGCACGGAATGCACCTCACTTGAACGTTAGTGTGGCAGCACTTCAAGCACTCAGACGAATGTCTGTAGATAGCGATTTTAAAGATTTTTTATATGAAATGGTGACTGACAAAAATGCAGACACTGAAAGACGTATGGAAGCTTTTTTCTTGCTGATGGGTAATGCCAACGAGGATGATGCACTTTTGATTATTGATATGATAAATGATGATAAAGATGCTGGGCAGTTGAGGTCGCTTCTGCACTCGTACGTACAAAATATAATCAGTAGTCGTGATCCTTCAAAGACAAGGTACGTTTGTGCATTTTTTTCGCTTTGTTTTGTAAATTTTATGTTGAATTGAAAATATAATTTCTGCTCCTGACGTCGACTGATGTCAGTTACAGCAGGAAACGTTTTGGTGACATTGTATTCTGTGTAGCTGTCAAATTTCATTTTCAAGAGGTTTAACGTAAGCAAAAATCGTTCAGCTTGTTATTCATGTGTAACGCGAGATCCTTTGTAATTTTATTACTCGTTCAGGTAAGGGTTTAATTTTTAAACATGGTAGATCTTGAAAGTTTTTGACTTTATGGACTTAGTCAAAGCCATATAGACAGGAGCTTTTCATGACATGAGTTGTATGCTTTTTATGAGCTCATATGGTAGATCTTGTTTAGATTTTGACTTTATGATAATAGCATTTTGTGAATTGTACGGTATTAGTGATTTTGCTTCCACAAGAGTGCAATTACGTAGTAGTGCTGGGATGGGTGCTGCAGTGACGTCAGCTGCAGTGACGTCATAGTGTAAGGCTATGGCTACTAATCGATCTTTACGTTTTCAACGACAAATGCAATAGCCACATTTATGTATCAATTTCATTTCCCGATATCGATTAATTCTTCAATTTTAGGCTCAAGCAAGATTTTCTAAATGCTTTAAGGACAAGAAATCTGACAAATTTTGATCTGACAGCATCAAAATTTTCAAAATACAAGTCATGGTCATTCCACATGGGTAAGTTTTTGTCGTTAGCTTACAGTTTTAATGTCTTTTTCACACGGTGGGCAAATTGATGACAATTGTATCTTGTGAAGTGTCCCCGAATTGTATCTAGTGAGTTGCAGTGCTTAACTGTATTGCTAGGGTTTGTAGTGGTAATACTAGCGTAAGTGGTATTTGTGTAAGTTGGTAGTATTCGCGTTTGTAGAACTGGCAACGGTAACACTTGCTTTTTTGCCATTCTTTTAATAGCTGTGCTGGTGCTCGCATTGGTAGCATTGATGTTAGTAGTATTAGTATTGACATTGACAGAATTTGGCAGTATTGGCAATAGTAGTACTGACGATAGAAGTATTGGCAGTGGTAGTATTGACTATGATAGAACTTGGCCTCTTGTAATAGGATTGATAGAATTAGCATTGGGGGCACTGTCATCGGTAGCACTGGCATTATTGCCGTTGATAGGAATGGCTGTGGTGGAATTGGCATCGGTAATATTGGCGTCGATAGTATTATGGTCAATAATATGGGCATTTTCACTTGTGTTGTTTGTATTCGCGTTTGTAATAATGGTGTTGGTAGTATGTGTTGGTAGTGTTGGCATTGATAGTATCGGCGATAGTAGTATTGATGATGATAGAGCTTGTGCTTTTGTATTGGCTTGGTAGAATTGGCATTGGTGGTAGTAATGTTGTTCGTATTACTGGTGTATGTAGTTTTGGCATTGTAGAATTGTCTGTTGTAGTATCGTTGGAGGTGGTGCTGGCAATGGTATTGGTGACGTAGATGGCGTTTGTGGTATTGGTCTTCGTAGTGCTGTTGTTGATGATGATGCTGGTTTCTATGGTACCTGTGGTGGTGTTGCTTGTGATTTTATTGGTTGCACTAACAGTGCCGGTACTCTTGCGATCCTGGTGTAACCGTGATGATGGGGACACTGGTGGTTGTTACATGATTACCTATTGTCTAAGCTCATAATGAGTTGACCTGCCCTTACTCTTAACATGTTCTTCCTCGATTTTCATGCCAGATAACGTACAGATTGGTGCTACGGCTGAGAGCGTTATGTTTTTCCATCCCGAAAGTTTTATACCAAGAACAGTGAGGCTTAATCTGACTAGCAACGTCTTTGGCAACGCAATCAATGTCCTTGGAATTGACTTGAGGACAGAAGGCCTTGAGATGTTGGCAGGGAAGTTTCTCAGTCCTGGTGGATACTTCAGCAGCTCCCATCTAGAAAGCATTTTCTCGATACCTGACGAACTACCACGAAGATCGTCGTTTAAAGAAAGAGTTCGTCAAGCAAGAAGTACTGGTGAAGAGGCATTTCTTATGGGAAGGCTTAGGGATCTTCATAACCACGTACGTTTTTGAGTATAGATTGTACTTTTTACGTGGTGCCCAAAATGGGGATCCGAACAAGTGGTTAGATTTTGTTTGTGATTTGGATCATCGCCTGTATTTAAAAATTTGTAATTGAGATTCTGCCTCATTAAGAGAGATGGCTGATTTCAAACCTGTGGCCACTTAACTCGACGATAAATGATCTTGATAGGTTTGTAATAAGATATCAAAGATTGACCTCGGTCCTTAGTAAAATGTTAGATACTTTTATCCATAACACAAAATGGGTTCTTTTGAATATTGATCACTGCAAGGTAACAAACTAAAGTATTACTTGCAACAATCACAAAACCGAACAGATCTTCGTCACTCATGATATCACACAGGATATCCCGCACATACAGTTCAGAAATAGCCATATGTTGAGAACCAAGTTATAATAAATATGGACTATTTTTTTATGTAATTTCCCCACTTCCAAGAGGTAGGAGATACTGGGATAACTTTTACTTTTAAGTTTGTTGTCTATGCAGCAATTGCACCTTACTTTTTTGAAGCTGTGCCAATTTCGAAGTAGGTGAGCGATTCTGCAATTTGCTTACAGCACATGTTAAATCCAATGGCTGTCCACCTTTATTAACAGGACACTTTAGTGCTGCGAAGTTGTTCAGATTCATTTGCGTGAATAATTCCACATAAAAAAGGTCTTTGTGTTTGATGTATTATTATGTACAGGCCAGTGGTCATATTTGTTGACTACAATTTTTATGAACGCGATAATTTACGCGATCTCTTTGCTAACACTAACTCATCAGTTTAAGACAATTTAAGCCTGTTCATTATCTCTGGCATGTTGTATAAAAAGAAGAGACGTGAAAGACAGTGCAGTCGTATCCTGGACATCGTTGTAAGGGCTGCAGGGAAATGCTCGGTCGCTCTTGTGATTGTGCAGCATGACAGTAGCTAATTAAGGGCACGGTCGTCCGTCCATTGGATACTGCCGCGGAATGCTGATGACATCATATCGGAGTTATATCGTATCGGATTACTTTACTAAGAGTATCGGATTCATTTGTGTACACGGCAGAGACTGAATCCAATACGCGTGGCATCGATTTCGCGGAGTAGAGTTGCCCAGCTTGTGTAACCATACAAATCCGATACTTATTGACCCAAACCTGTTTTCGTGCCAAGAATTATTTCGCCAAAGTGTTGAAGGCACAGACACAACATGCAAAATAATATCAGATTTTGATACAAATACGAATCTGCGCCGCAAAGTTTTACGTTTATCAACATGATGTGGAGCGGAGTGGTGTGAACAGCGCTTAAATTTGACTTGGATATGGTTTGAGCGGAATAAATTTGATAGAATGGAGTAAAGAATACGAAACGAAGTGAATCTGGTATCTTTTGAAGGTAGCGTAAGTGCATGAAATTCAGAATATATTTTTGTTACGCATTTTTGGTCTTCCACCATAATAACAATTCTCAACACCTCATCCAGGTTAACTTGAAGAGACCGTTTCCGCAGATGAGCTTAGCGTTAAAAGTCTTCGGCAGTGAAATCCAGGTGTTGACATTGGATGACCTGCCCGTGCTTAATGGAGCACTTGACACCATGAATATTGTGGAACACTTGTACAGCTTAAGCCAAGGAACTAGCACGTCACTTCAGCGAAACCTGTTCTTCTTAGAAAGCGAATTTGTGCTTCCTACAATAGTTGGCTTCCCGTTGAAACTGCATGCAAATGGTAGTGCTGTGGTCAAGCTTGGCGTAGAAGGAAGTGTTCAGATAAAGAACATATTTTTTGGACCCAAGGTCCTTTCGATGAAAGGATCAATCACGCCAAGGTATATGAGGATAATTTTCGTCTTATCTTTCTTTATTTTGCGCGGAAGGGTAGTTAACAGTATGCATATTGGTGGCTGCTTATTAGTGGCCTTGTGTCTGCCCCACCCCTTCACCACGTTTTGCTTGACTGAAGTCGATATAGTAACTCAATACACCATAAAATAATTGAGAATAATCGATTTGGGTTTGACAGTTAGTTTAAAGAACTGGAGTGCAGTCGGATGGCTTGTCATCTATTGCCATTTTTGATACAGTAACTAGCTGCATGATCTCAATACAAATTGGATTGTTACCTTGTAACAATTTGCAAGCGTTCTAAATGTCATCATAGCAGTAATGTTTCATTCATTTGCTTTGCATCTTGCTGAGAACACGAGACACCATGTAAGGTATACGGGTTCGAATATCGAGCAACAGTTTTTCTCCCCGCCTTCCTCCAACAAATTTTCATCATCTTCCTCTGGAAATATCGTTAAGCCTCTCAAACCCAATTATTCGTCTCTCGAGGCATGGTTGCATGATACGGTGCGGTATTTGAGCGAAATAACAAGATGAATCTGAACTTCTTTTAATACCTTTAATATGATTTTAAAATCACAAGCTCATGATATACGCATTTCCTCAATCGTAGCACAGCAATCCTTTATTACCTAATTGAAGTCAGAGATGTATTTTTTATGTTTCTCTATATTTTGTTCTATATAGCTTAGCCGTGGAGCTATCTGCAAGGATGACAGTCGATGGGTTTTACTCACAAATTGGCGTACACGTTAACTCTTCCGTATATTCATCGTCTTCTCTCGGTGGCAAGTTTACCTACACAGAAGATAGTGAATTTGATGTTGATTTGGATGTTCAACAAAATCCTATCCAGTTATTTAATGTGACGTAAGTATATTTGACTTGTTTCTGCTTCACCATTACACAAGGCAAGGAGGGTGGAAGGTTGGAGGGAGGGGATTAGAAGAACAAGGAGAGCAATACTTTTCCCGTGTTTCTTTCACAAACATCAGCAATGGGTGTGTGATAATTAATCTTGGAATATACGTGAGAGTGATTTTATCGTATTGTTGGGGTCCCCTGTGAAGGTTTGGGACTCCGGCTGCCCCTTCCCGGTAAAACTGGTAGAACGTTGAATGGCTCAAGCTGATGGCTTTCCGTCAAATTTTATCTCAAAGCCAACACACTAACCATATAAACACCACCACAGTAAACGAATGACGAAGTAAAGTCGTGTGTGTATCCACAGGCTTTGACGGCATCATTTTAGGTCGTGTTTACACTGGTAATGGTACAGTTTTAGTTCCACATAAGTGTTACGGATCAGCCTTAAGGCCGGTTTCCACTTGATCGAATTTTTCAGCGTATTCGTCAGCCATTACAATGTCTTGTTCTTTCTGGGCATGGGCGAATTTTCTAACGAAATCTGAGAGTTGAAGGGTTAAATTTCCAAGCAAATTCTCCAAGAAGTGAATCAGTGTCGGAGAAACTAAAGTGGTTCGTGTTTCGCGCGAGGCTTGGCGAATTCGTGGACGAATTTGCTGAAAAATTCGCACAAGTGGAAACTGGCCTTAAGGCTAATCCGTAACACTGATGTACGGGATAAAAAGTGATCCAATACATTACAAACGCAGCCTTAGTCATGGTACTCAACGTCCTATTTTGATTTTGTCAAAATTCCAAAATCTATTTCACGATTAAATTGCACCTATTTGTCACTTTAAACAAACTTGAAATCATATCGGTGTATTATTTATACAATCAACTATTAGATATATAGTACATTTTATATTACGTTATATATGTCCGCGCGTAATAGAATTAGTTGATAACCTTTTTTGTGAGACTCGATAAGCATCTAAAAACCAGTTTTCTTTTTTTTGGTCAACAGGCAAAATATCTTTCATGTCATAGGAAACTCTGAAATATCAATCAAGGGATCGCAGAAAGAAGGAAAGGTAACTACACTCTTACTCTTTCCTTTTCTTTTTCTTCTTTTTGAAACATATTTCAGCATTTGAAAATTGTAGCCTGACGATAGAAGAAGGAGCTCTCGAAACGTTGCTCAGAAAAAATCATACGACTCAAGACATGATAATCTTCAAACATACGTCTGTGAGCATTGTAAGCATCGTCATCCAGTTTAAACATTTCCGTCAAGTTAATGCCAAGGGTTTACGTCAGAGGCTTTGTGTAGGGTCTCTAAGTACAACACTATCACAAATCCAATTCCAAAAGCCAGTAGCTGCTGCTGCAGAAGGCAACCAATCTTCTCAAGGCCATTAGAATTGACTTTTTATGAAATCCGCAATATCTTTTTTGCTGGCGACGTTTGACGCAATTTAGCAATATGGCTGACCTTTTTTTCATCATTGCGAATTGGTGCTGAAAAGGAAAGGTAGCAACTAAGATGCGTACGTAATAAATGTATAAAGTTTTGCACTCTTGAATTTCGTAGAAGTAGAAAACCATGATAGGAAATTGGACTGGCAATAATAACTCAATTTTTGTCATTGTCAGTAAGTATATAGATACTCTATGTCCAAAGCATTTTTGCAGAAAAATAAGGGAACCAGTGAGCAAAATTATGAGACGTTTTTAGGACAGTTTCCTGAAGCAACACAACTGTAGGACGATGCAGGAACAAATGTTCCATGTTACCATACAAAAAGCTCTTTGACTCACACAAGCAAATGGCATATTATTGGCGGAAATTTTAGTATTTGCGTTTCCCAGCAACAAACATTTTAAGGATCTTCAAATACCACAAAATAACCAGTAAGTAAGAACGTAATCTATTTTGTTTTTGCTACGTGCGAAGCATGAGAATTCCTTTTGTGTATAAGTCACAGGGGAAAGAGTGAACTTTGGCGATGGAGAAGAACTACAGATTCCTTGCACTCTTCACTTCACTGGGGAAACGAGATGTATTGACAAATTGAGAGATGTTATACTTTTGCTAAAATAAAAGTTTCAAAGTATTTATTTTTCTTTTTTATTCACTATTTCTGCTTATGTCGCCTGAGAAAAGTTCAAATTAGCGGGTATATTTAGGTCCAGAGACCGAAAAAATTGTTCGACTTAGCGAAATGTTCGAATTAGTGGAGTTCGAATTAAGCAACAGAATACATAAAAGTTTCTTATAGAAAACTCTGGGGACTTGAAATTTTGTTCGAAATAGCGAATTGTTCGAATTAACCGGCGTTCGAATTGGCTATTTGCTTTCGTATGAAGCCATTGCAATGGAACGTAGTTGTTATCCCATTTGCCGCCTCAATTTATTCTTTCGAAAAAAATAATGCGGCTTCTATTCAAGGGCGGCTTCTATTTATTTTTCAAAAAGACTTTTTGAAGCTTCTATTCAAGAAAATACGGTGTATATTCACAATATGTTACATGATTAGTAATAATCAAAGAGAATGTTCATACCGGGATTATTTCTGCTGATTCTCAGATTTGCTGCATCTTACTTTCTCTTTCTTTTTTCTCTTTTTTCTTTCTCCTCCAGGCGCAGCTTTGTACCAATGACGTTATGGAGGCCACGGAGCTGATTGGTTTAGACTTATGTGGAGAAGTTAGCTTTCCAATTGCTTTTCAAAGAACTGATGCCCCCTTTTTCCCGTTGACTGGCCCATCAAGTGCCGGTTTGGTTATTGTCCCGCGTGATCCATTACTATCCAAGTACAGTATAGTGATTAAGAATGTTGATGGTGTTTATAAAGTAAACATCAGCACTCCAGAGGCCACATTCAGAAGAGAATACACCATGGAGGTTGGTGTTAGTATAGCGGCCAGTGAAGGAGTGATAGGTGCAACTTTTGGAAAGTTTCGGAAAGGAATAATGCTTCGTTATCAGTAAGTATGGTATTCATTCATTGCTTTTACGTATTACGAACCCTTGTGGGTTCCGGGAATATAAAAATTGACCTTACGTATCCTATACATATCATATACAGTGACTTAAAAGACTTTGGCTACGGGGAGGAGTTCGCGGTTGTAAAACAGCTTGCCAAATCAGGATGCGGTGTATCCGAGATAGGGATGGAGCCTTAAGTGAAGAGAGCAAGCTATAAAAGTAGTCCTGAATAACAATTTGTTGCTATATTCTTAGTACTAGCCTTAAAATCGTGCATAAAATCACCTTTACTGATATTTGGAATTCGTATCCTTTTAAGTTAAAAGACAGGCTGTAAAGATCTGTGCCAGAGAATAGGCTACAATTCCCGAACAAGACTTTTTCGTCCACGTTTGTTAAAACTTTCAATATGTTAAAATGCAATTTTAATCTGAAGGCTTCGTTTTCTTTACTACATATTATCTTAATTCTTAAATCTTATAAGAGGTAAACCAGCTGTCCAAAAATTGCCTGGAATCGTAAAAGGTGGAGACGCATAACCGCGGACCTTCTAGAGTAGGAGCTGCTACCAGATGACGAATTTAATACAAGTAATGGAGTACACAGTTGGAAGAAAGCGTTTTAGCCAGCCAGATTTTTGGAGTCTAAGTTGTAGGCAAGAGTCGTGGAGTCTGGGGATTCAGTGAGGAGTCGGAGCTCACTTTGAAGTGCAAATTGGATAAGAGTCGGGAGTGAGTCAGAGTCAGAAAATCCGCAAATAACTCCCTACTTATTGTAGTAATAACTAGTGTAATCATGTTCTTTTTCAAAAAATTTATTGAAACCAGAATTAAAAGAGACGTTAGAATCAAAATGATAGCCATCTGCAGCTGTCAATAAATTAGGAAGTAAACAGTGTAATATACTGTATGTATGACCAGGGCTTTTGGAGTTGTAGAAAATATAGTGAAGATATATAGAGACTGATGATGTCATTTAATTTTACAGGAAAAATCGGGAATGCGTTGTT
>JANTCA010001908.1:0-11697 GCA_024741275.1 Chironex yamaguchii | reverse complement strand
TAGATAGATAGATAGATAGATAGATAGATAGATAGATAGATAGATAGATAGATAGATAGATAGGTGGATGGATGGATTGATGGATGGATAAATGGATGGATGGATGGATGGCTGGCTAGCTAGACAGACAGACAGATAAACACACACACAGACGGACGGACGGATGGATGGACAGACAGAGACAGATTCCATAGGTTCCATTGAAACTCAGTTAGATAAAATTACAACTTTGTTTCCATGGCAGATAGAATAGCCTATGTCTTATCTAAGTGCTGCGAAACACGTCTTGCTTCGGACGCAAACACCACGTCTTACGCATAGAATAAGTCGGAATTAGCTACTCTCCTCTGACTACGTGACGTGTCAGAGGGTGTATATGGAAAACCGATCCTAATACTTAAGTTCTTGAATCTAAGGTCATATTAGTGTGCAATTGGATCATGCTTGCAAACCAACATTGTTACATTTAGTTTGTCAAAATATGTCAAACCAAAGAACCCCAGGTTGTTTAGCAATAATAGTAGGGATAGCCAGCCATACGATAAAAGCGCCATACGGTCAGGGTACAACATAACAAACACCGCCTGTCAAAACAATTTAGAGCTGGTGCATGGTTCTGGTGTACAATGATACATGTTTTCAGTAAGTGCCAAGGCACCATTAGTTCACAGTTTAATATCAAAAGGTTGTATCACGCCTAGGGTAATAAACCGACTTCATACACCGACTTCTTAGTTTAAACAATAACAATATCCAAACAACACATGGTAGTTACGAATGCCATCATAACCCGAAAAACATACAAATTACTAGCACTGATACAAAATCAAGGACTGAATCTTGCCAACTATTATTCCTCACGGTCAAACCGAAAGAAATTTCAGATGACCATGTTGGAGAATACGGAAAAGCAACGTAAGTTCTACAACACACAGTGAGATATGGAGTTGTTTTAATCAGGAAATAGAATACTACTGGGCTCTTGAGAAAGGTAAATATTTGTTTTGACGAGCTGACCACATGTTACACTCTGAATCCAAGTTATTTAGCACAAAAAATGCTCACCTTTTCACGTTCCTGAAGCTGCAGCCTTCGTGCCAACTCCTAATCGTGCAAAATATATACAAATCAATCAATACAGGGTAAAAGAAAGTAGAATACGTATGGTTAAGAGGACAGACACAAAGATCTAACTTGAGCAAACTCGATGCTCAAAAAACAAATACATTACCAACCCTCTGGATAATACAGTATAAGCTCTATTTTGCTCCCACCCCACCCCTCCTTCTACCCCGCCATAGTTGGTATACCAGATGCGACATAAAATAAAATGAAAATATTAAGCCATAAATAATTTTTTGTATCTCTTATTTATAATTTCATAAACTTCAGATTTTCCATAGCTTTGATTTGCATCTTTCGCATAGTGGTCTTGATGTTGACAATGCTGAGCACTACACTATCTTTGGTTGATTGACTCAGATCAAGATGACGAGATACTTAAAGACTAATTTCGCTATTTTCAATGATCGAGATATTCATGCAAAATAAATATATAAATAAACCAATATATGAGCATTATTAATTAAACAACAAATGGCTTATTCGCATTGACGTATCGCACACTCTCTATAAATCCCGTCTTTTTAACCCCCTTCTAAAGGATGGAAAATTTAATAAACACCCTTGGGGCTTATTAGACATTTCACGGTAATAAATTGGGTTTACTATAAACAAAGAGATAACAAAGCCTGTAATTTGGTCTGGTACAATGGTCCTATGATTGGTTTCTCCCGACAAATCCTCGTTTCTTTATCATGGATCGCACACCAACAAATAAACGATGTAATTCCTTACGACACCAAAACTGTGACGTTAGACAGCTGTGAATTAATGTCCTCTTAAAGGCGTCTGGATGTCGTAAATCTTTAACTTTAAAGCTGACAGTACCGTAAACTGTTAACATCCCCAATACCTTGGGTATCACTTTCACGTTCTATGACAAGAAGCTAAGCTTTGAAGACGATGTTATTGCTTGAAAAGGTTTTGGCTACATAACTCAAAGCAATAATAACTGTGAAAACCAAATTTTCACACCTCAAATGTAAGTTAGTTATAATTGTGACGTGTAAAAAAAGGTAGCCCTGTATATTCTCTCCTTTAGAAGCGCATGCGTATTCGTACGAGACAAGACCACAACATATTGAAATCCCGATCAGAAATCATCGTGATTTGATAAGTAATAAGTAGCGACAATCAGGAAGGAAAATATCATACATATTTGCAACAATTCACAATTTCTAGTTCTGTGAAAGCGATGAAAAGAAAAGCTACAAATCAAGTAGTAAGAGAAAATTATCAACCTCTGCCAAGAAGTCGTCAAAAGGCTGCATATTACACCCAGAAATGTTCAACCACAGAAATGTAATTTTCGGTTTGAAGGTCTTATCGCGATTATATACGAGACAAAAAAGAGCGATATCCCTGAATACAGATAACTTTATCAAAATACACATCCATAACTGCATGCGCCAAAACTGTTCAAATGGATAATTGTGGTAAATATACTGTCTCGCAAATACCGAAGTTCGACAAGACATGCGTTCGCCTACTAACCGCGATAACACACCAAATAATGTCTAGCGTAGGATACTGTAAACAAGGAACAGACATGTTCATGAAAAACATATCATCAGCGATTCAAAATCAACTAATGCACAGCATATTTTTAATAACATGTTTCTCTCAATATGAAGTAAATGAAATTGAAAAGTAAACATGTAAATATCTTCGCTAAAAATGCTTTAATGGGAAATCTAAAAGGAACCTTCCAGGCCCAATGTTTGGTTCATGTGATTGTTTTAAGATGCTAAGAGATGTAACGCACTTTAAACGTAGTACGATCTAGCGGCATTCTGCTAACCATCCTTACATCATCAGAACATTGCAGAACCAGGCAACTTTCTAAAACAGAAAACGCATTTGTATATGTGCTACGTAAGACGCCTTAGCTACGAGCAAGCAGGAAGAGCAATAACTGCGATCATGAAGTAATGGCGTGGATGAGACGTGCCAATACTAGTTTATATCAACAATACCACGTTTAAATATATCAACAAGCGAAACATATTCCACATGCTATCTTACGCAAAGTAAGAACAGTCGTTGTCGTACTAAATATATGTTCGATAAGATAATAATTAACCTACGTTTGTGATTTACACCCCAGTATTACAGTATGACTTTATTTTGATTACAGGTCATTTGACATTCACCAAAAGGCCTTGCATAAATTTTCTTGGCTTCCTGCTAGACAAAAACCTTTGCATCAAATACTAACATTAAAAGTGGCTGTGCTATTTGATCTGTGGTTACATGGATTCCTAGATTTTGTTCAGAATAATTAATCCATTGCAGGTGCCTAAACCTACAGTAGTGGGAGAACTCGCCTTTTGTTGAAGCGTGCCGGGAAATACCAACCGTTGGTCGTTCTATTGGAGAGTTTATCTGTAGTACAAGGTAAATTGTCATTACGGCCAGATTATCTATCAACGTGGCTGGCTGAAGTTGGACAAATTGAAAAGGAATCGGTTTGAAGTTTGCTGGATAACAATAAAAGGCATTTAAAAGGCGCTTGGCTAATTTATCACTGACTCTATGTGGTCTGCAGTACGACTCGGTTCTTTTAAAGTACTGATGCGGTCTATTTTTCGATAATATCACAGCTACGCGTAAAAACTTATAAAAGCGATACAAAGCGAGCTTTCCTTTAACAGAAAATGTTTGTCCTCACTTTAATTTAAGTGTCCCTTCGCATAAAGTCAGCTGTTTCGGTAATCGACTTACACGGGATGCCAGCAGTCATAGGGATGCCTCGACATTAAATATCACTACAGCATACTGTAATACAAGTCAGTGTTAAGTACGTAGGAAATTATACCTGAAATCTTTTCCATGATTAGACATACCTTTGCCTGGTTTAAAACAAATTGTCTGAAGAATATTGTTGTAGTTACACTGATAACATGAAATGAAGCCATATGAAGCGATTAAGGTATCAATACAAACATCAGTCGATATTTTTAGTTGCCGCATTATAATCTTAAATTACCAACACCCTGATAGTAAGGACATCCACTGACCAAGAACATTCCGACCACCCCAAAATATTTACTACGTTAGGTCATAACAATCACCGCTTTATCATCTTTGTCTCGAACATGCCTTATAAAGTAAATAACCTGGAGCATAACATAATTCAAAATAAGACTGCGGTAAGGCCGGTGTGTATCTAACTTCCTTGACATGCAACCATAAATTAATTTTATCGCTTCCATAATAGAATGGGAGGCTTATACTAAGAATAAAAAAGCAAGATGTGACGGGACAAACAAGCAGTTAAAACATTACGAAGGTATGCAATCCGGAAATGTAAATAAGGAATGAAAGATGCTCTGAATAGACACAGACCTCAAGTCGGCGCCTCTCCATACCATGAGGTATATCGTTTCATCATGAACACCGTCCTCTATCGTAATCCATTTAGATTATGAAGAACCTGTTCCGGTGACTATTCACAGGCTTGCAAGTAAGCGACTTGATACGTGCTTGAATTTATCAGATGTCAACATTACCTCATGAGCTCATCAAATCTGATCTCATATAACCGCAAAAGTTTAGTTTACATTTGCACCAACCACACAGTACAAAACAAACAAAAAACTCAAAATCTCGCAAGTGCTCACAAACTTAAATCCACTCAAATGCAAGTGTTGGGCTGTTATATATTCTCTTTAACTGACTGGGCTTACATAGGTTATAATATTCAGAACGACGATCAACGTAAAGGCCCTCTTTAACACGAACCTTAATCATTTCATACTGGTTAACATCCCACACATAAATTTACCACATGATGAATTATTAACGATTTCAACTTTGAAACTTTTATAGCGGCAATTAGCTTCAAATAAAGACAAAGTAGATACAAACTAGGTGCAAAGAAGAACTTTGAGTGAATATTTCACCATTTGTATGATATAATAACCCCACGTCTGAAAATCGTCTCGTAAAACAGCAGAAGAATGAGTCCGTTCTTCTACCATAGACAAAGTAACCACGTCTTCAAGGGAGTGATAGAAAAGAGCTGCCTCCCCCGGAGGTATTCGGGAGGAGTTGGAATGACTTAACACATCTAATGAGAGAAGATGGCACGCTAATGACCAATCAGATGGCTACGGCACAAATGCTACAATAACCCTATGTCCTGAGTAAAATTTGAACTATCGTTAACTATCAGGAGCAAAAAATGACAAAAAATAGGAGCCAGTTTGGCGTCAAAGTTCAAAACACAACGTGAAAGCCTGCTGGGAGTAATAACGGAGCCAAAATGATGGAGGGTTAAGAATTCTGTCACCATGAAGCGGTTCGCTTGAAGGCAAAATACTAGATGAATTAAGCCATTTGACTCGAATTCACACTACCAGGTCTGTTCTGCCTGTGGAAATGGAGACCCACAAGAAACGACCCGTGCCACTAGCATTGTAAGCACCACTCTAGGTATATTGTACCCGCCCTAAGAATTCTCAAAGTGCGACTGTCCCAAAACTGACAAAAGAACAAAGACAGATAAAAAATAATAATGAAAATAAGTGGGCAAAACGTGCTTCTTTTTCATAAAATTTGCAGCACGACACCGAACGTAAAGTAATAAAGAAATTGCTACGACACTCAAAGGAATGTTCTTACTTAAGCATCCGTAACGACTATATTTACCTGCTCAATATCAATCATCATCTTGGTAAATTGCGTCGAAATAGCAACAGCGTAAAAGAGTACTCCTCGCTGGGTAATGTCTCAAGAATTTTGTTTTATCGAACCATTTGCAATGTTTATGTTATTGCTCTGTTAAGAACTTTTCCATTTAAATTAAAAAGGTTTTGTTGTGAAGTAATTAAATTAATTAATACCGATTTTCCCATAACAAGATAGGAAGGATAAAATATTCACACTGGCAACAAGGCAATACTACAGTGCGCGATTAATGCATTCCCCTAAAAAGAAAATTATCATATGGAATCTGGGCACTAGTAATACCATATCTGAATTTCAGACACCTTTTGTTTACAGGGAACCAGCACACGTAACGAAAAACGAATGGGAGAAAAGCATCGAAATAAACTTAAATTGCTTCACCGTTGCACTAATCTCCCTTACGCGGGTCTCCATTTAACACCCAAACCTTTAGGAGTTCATAAAAGGATAACAGACATCAAAAAAGAAAAAAACAAACGCCAAACGGATTACACATGAAAAAACTAGTCAACGATTCACATCCGACTTTTCAAGGATGGATCTTGTCGATCGACAGTTGGTGACCCACACGTTTTATTTTCTTCCTCACAAGAGCAGTTATGATCTAACTTGTTCCTTTGTATAAGCATTGTTGTTATTAATAGTGTCATGTCTGTGTGGTTTGATGTGGCAGCGGCCGAAACCAGCATCGTGGCGATGCAAGTAAAATACTACAAAGCCCACGCAGGATAGAACTGTGACCAAAGACTTGAAGTTCTTGAGTGCTTAATACGTGTTGGTCAACTGGAGTACCAACTCTGTTATCATCATCACCAATCTGGCATCGGACAGAAATCGATGGCGACAACTTGCACTAGCGCAGAGCACAGTGGCAGGAAAACATCAAGTTCTTTAGCTTTAAGTACATGTAGCAACCAACGTGAAAATAATAACCAGAGTCAACGTTTACTGTTTAATGTTTGTCTACAGAGCCAACGAAAACTGAGACCAGAAAGTTGCGTTAGTCTTAACTAATGGACCCGAGGAAAATTTCTTGTATACACAAAAGCATTAAAATTTCACAAAAAATACCTCATCGCGTTTTTCTTGCTCCAATCTTTCAGTCTCTTGTGGATCCATAGTAATCTGCATGCTTCTAAGATCTACCCGCTGCATTCTACTGCTTGCAGTGTCCACTTCAGCTTTGCTATCATAAACTCCTTCAAAGAAACACGATAAAGAATTCTCAAATTCTATCTAACATAAAGCTAAAATATTGTGACTTATTCCACCCAAATTCTGGAGAGTTATTTCGACAAAAATGTACCCTTAACAAGAACCATAAGCTGAAGAAGTATAAAAACAAGACAAGGCCTTGATGGTCGCTTTTTAGCAGAAAACAAGGTATCAGCGATTTGAAAGTCTCCCTTATATCATCACAATATTAACATTAGAATTGTTAAAATTGGATTCAAAAGATATAAATGAGATATGTTATGGTATGCTACGAGAACCTACAACGTTTGACCATGAATGATAAAAATAACAGTAGAACACAAGCTTCTATGATTCACAAGCGATGCTAATATGAGAAATGGGAAAGCTAGCCTAATGAGTTAAGTTAATTCAATCTGTGTCATGAATGTCTTACACAATTTACAGCTTCACGTTTACCTCTCCAGTCATATTTTGGTTTCTTACACACTCTTAGATTATAAAAGATTGTTTACTAGGTTATCAAGTGTATTATACCATGCTTCTTAGATTATTAGCAATTGCTGTTACCAATATACAAATGTTGCCATAAAAAGCTCATTTCTATTAACATCACTTTCACCTGAGTCAACGCACACAATGCATAAGATAGTGCAGGTATCATACCTTGTCTTGGTTCCAATGCCATTTCATCATTGTATAGTTCATTGCACTGTCTTGTAACGGGGATTTCTCGTTCCAATTTAACCCGCCTCGTGTCAGCTTCTCGAGTGGATAGTTCCCTTTGATTGTCTTCTTGAAAAAAAACTCTTCTTTCATTATCTCCTTGAGCACCTTGGCCAGGCTCCATGCTGGCTCTGTCTTTTTCAAAACGCATCTCAAGCCTCCTTCGTCTTGCCCTTTCAATGCGTTCTCTCTCTTGTTCTTGTAAATACCTAGCATACTCCTTGGTGAAAAGTAAATGATATGGTCCAAGACAAAGACAATAATATAGGCTTACAAGTCACTTCACATATCTATTTATTTTTAAATGCCCTTGAAAGCAGAACACCATACTACATTGACCGATGATAATCCATATTGAAAACACAGTCAAACGATGAAGACAACAACCAAACCAAATGATCTTAAAGAAAGATGCATAACTTGAACTTTCTTCCTCGTATGTCGTTAAACAGGTCATCACTCAATTAATCAATTAATTAATTAATTAATTAATTAACTAACTAATTAATTAACAGATACATACGAAACACTAATAGCGGCCACACCCGAAAGGCGACCGCCTCCCCAAAACGACCACTGCCCTTTAGTCCCAAACACTTTCCCATACTGTTGCCTATATAGCAAACGTCCGAATAACGGCCACCTACCAATAACGGTCCAGTCTCAAATGAACAAAAGCGAATTTTTTCTCTAAAAGCCGCCACACAAATGAGAAATTTCAAAATTTTCCCCTGAAATTGCTGAAATATAGTTTTGAAACTAACAAAAGATTTTCATGAGATCTGAGTACGCTTCTGACAGAAAGAGACAAAATCAAAATGACGCCAAACAACAGATCCAAGCTTCTTCACGCCAAGTTATTGCTTAGCATTAAAAAAATCTGTCTTCAAAGATTGTCTGGATTTTTCAACTTCGATTCCCCCAAACAAGTAGTCATTTTGAAAGCCATTTTACCAGCTTCTTTCAATTCCGATGCCAATGCTTTTGTCAAATAAAACAAATGCTACCTTTGTTGTCCTTTTGAAGAAGATAACGATCCATCCGCGATCCATCCATCATGCGACTAAGGGCTTATAGGTAGAAAATTCACGAATGATTCGTTATCTTCTTGAAAAGGACAACATAGTTACAAATTTGTTTTATTTTTTAGTTATATACTAGCCCCATGGAACTACAATTTTATGAATCATCTACTAGGTATTTGCCACTTTATCGCTGAAAAAAAGGGAATGGGAAAATTGTTTTTTATTCTGAACCTTAACATTTTTATCTTCCTGCTCACATAAACCTTGCTCATTTGTAAATTTAATGCCACCAGTCAAGGATCGACTATTTTTCGGACGATATTTTCACAGGTTAACATCTGCGAAACTGGTACTCAAAAACATCAGCATGTAAAAAAAGACAAGCGCAAAGTTAAGTGAAATTTTTTAGCAAACCTCTTCACTAGTGGCCACCTACCTTTGAGCTAAAAGTGGCCGCTATGATAGATTCGACTGTATTTCATGCCATTCCAATACGATATCACTGAATCATTCCACGCGACGATGTCAGTATAATTCTGTTCCCTCTTCAACACTTCGGATGTGCCATTCTTTACTCATCAAATAAACGCTTGGTTTTCGGAGCCTCGGAGTATCACTTTGCTTATCACTACTTGCTATTAAGTCTATTAGAAATGTCATTTCCGTTTACAAATTGAATGCATTTGCCTTGCCTTTTAGTAAACTGTCGGACACGACGAATTTGGAGCAAATAAACTGCTTTTCCCGTGCAAAACTACGGTCGTACGGTTGTCAATACACCAGAGAATGTGGCAGGGCTATTTGATATGCTGTTCATTTATCCGAGTCCTCATCGCGTGTGTCATCATAGAGCTTAGGTCCAATAGAATTTTCAGTAAAAATAACCACTTACCTCATCTTGTAACTCTGAAGCTTGCCTGCGTTGTCTTTCAAGATCAGCCTCAAGAAAAACAAGAAACTCAAATAAGACTTATTCCGAATACAACGTGCACACTTTCTATAATGAAAATTACAATCAACGACATACTGATGACACCAAAAATTTCACAACCAAAACATTTTGGCTAACTCGTGTTCTTCACGTATAGTTGAGATAACTTAATCCGAGGTATTTTGTGAGAGATATTAAAATTTATCTCAAGAAAATTAACTCACATTAACTGACGTTATCTCATATTATATCACCCGAACTTAAAATTAAATCCATTTCAAAATAAACTCAGAATTTTCTCACGTTAACTCAGTGGAAACTAAGCTCTAGAAACAGCGGCAGAGACTTTGCGGTTTATTGCAGAGCAAATATTTTTCGTGGCACTGTCCTTGAAATACTTAGGAAACAGGGCAACGCTATTTAATTATATTTGATGTAAGTTAGATGACTTACAAGAGAAGAATTCATTAGAGAGATGGTGTGGGGTTTGTGATACTCTTCTACAATGGATCAAAACACTGCATTTTTAGCAAATTCAACGTAAATTTGTTGTTTCCTTTTTACCAAAACTGCAGACAGCAGTTTGGAACTATGAGGCTGTCAACACCATAGTGAGACAATTCGAAACAATTTTGATGAGCCTTTAAAAGATCGCAGCACCCAATTCAGGCTACAAGTTCAGGAGCAAATGTTTGACGGTCTAAAGTATACCTCTTCATCCACTCTTTTATTCAATTCGGCTGCAAGCCAAACAGTATCTTCAGATCTAAAAAACACAAAATATCCAAGTCAAAACAAGGATGATATACTTTCTACTGGGACGTGTCTTTGAAATTTCAATCAATGTTACTAAAACAACATGCAAGCAGAACAAAGCAACAAGTACATGCGTAACAAAAACCTAGTGCTGCAGAGCAAATGGATAAAATATTAAAACAAAAGTTTTAATTTCATGGGCTTTGTGCAAACCTCAATACCAACAACTTTTCTACCAATACTGAAAATGTTTATCACTAAGCCTTGATTGCCAATTAATCTCACCAGCTGTCCATCTGTACAGCATATACGCCCAAGACAGTCTCCATTAATTAATATGTAAACAAGTGTCAAATAGCAGTAGTCAGGGTGGTTGTATATCTAGAACAAGTGTAATCATACATTGATGGGCATCTTACGTTTCAAACAAGAGTCTTTTTAAACATGGCGAAAATGTTACTGGAAGTCAAGTTATGTCCGTCAGCAGGAAACATTCTTAACGCAAATATGCAATCTATCTTTCTGTGTCTCTGAAAGTGGTCTTTTTTGTAAGCAAATGGAACACTGAAGATCGGTAAATAGATGTCACAGTTGTTTTCTGGTCAAATCCAAAAACTGGATGCTTGCATCACGACAGTCTCATTAGCTCTACCAAGATCTAAACATTTGTATGTTAAGCAAGCTATAGTCCAACCTGTACTTGGTAACATTATGTTCAAGGTAAAAAGGGTAAACACGAAATGAGAGTTCATGTATTTACACCAAACCTAGAACACAAACTGTAATGCAAAACAACTTACAAAGTATTCAGCTCAGATCCTGACAAGATACCAGCAGTTTTCACTTCCTCTAAATATGCATCTTTAGCTGCCTTGACATCAATTCTGGCAGTTCCTCTGTCTTTTCTGTTTCTTATGTAATGGTTTTGAACTTCAGAATAAAAAATATATTAACATTGTTAATGGGTATGCTATAAAAACACCAGAGGTAATATATTTACTAAGCAGGAAGATTCAAAGGCACACATTATAATCAAATACCATTTAAAACTTTGAAGCTGTAAAGTTTCAGATGACATCATCTTCAGACAGGGGCGGCTCGAAGAAAAAAAAAGTAGGTAATCAAATTGGTGAAGACAGCGCAGCTTGGGGGAGTCTGCAAGTATAGCCCCCCAAAAAAATTTTTGGGCCACACCCTTTTTCACATAGATAAACACCTATTTTACACTTACGATAAGACACACCTATTGCC
>JANTCA010001907.1:0-11697 GCA_024741275.1 Chironex yamaguchii | reverse complement strand
CCACTTCTCAAATCCTTTGGTCACAGACCCCAGAGCTCCAATAGCCACAGGCACAACTTCTACTCTCTTTAGTCGCCGCAGTCTTTTTATCTCTCTTTTCAGATCTTGATGCTTTTCCACTTTATTCTTCTCCTTCTCTGCCACATTCGCATTTTATTACTATCTTTATCTTTATTTTCATAATTATAATAATACTTTCACGTTTTCAACTTGTTAGTATCCACGACATTAAATATCTTTAAATCATCTTATTCAAAGTGATTCAACCAATGAAGTTTGATAATAACCTTTCTCATGGTTATTAAACTCACGCATAAAAGTGTGGTTTATAATGATAATTACTAAAGAAAATCAGGCATATAATACATTATCAATTACTCCTTAAATTTTGGATTTTCTCATCCGAAAGCAGGTAAGTTTTAACTGAAATATTTTCTCTAAATTTGTAAAACAAAACTGAAACTTTGTCATACATAAGTATCACCGTTAGTCCTTCAAATATGCCAGAGATGAGTTAGAATGTCAAAAGTCAAAAATAAGTTGGATACTTTTCATCATTGTATGTCAGAATACCAAGACGGTTACAACTTGGACTCAAAGTTGTGTTAAAAGTATAGTAAAATGCAATGGATTTTGACTTCTCGAAGATGGAGCACGTCATCAATGACAATACGGGTGCTTATGTGGTAGTTGGTGTAACCTTAGCATGACCTACGAACCCTTTTGAAGTCTTCCAGTTGTGTAAAATTGATTTGAACTCGATTCTGGTGGATTTATAAGAGCTACAAAGAACTAAGGAGTTGTATCAAAGATACAATCAAATATGCAATAGCGAATATTTGTTTTGTATTTGCGACAGCTTTCATGAAGGGCTTCCTTGGATCCTCGGGTATAAATGACCGAATAATGTAAATCAGATAATTATCATGAACACAGAGAGTGTCGCTTTGCTTTTGGATGTTTTGTATATACATAAAGTGACAAAGATGTGGTAGGCCTGCTACTCGTACAAACCAACTCAAAGAAAATATTCAACACTCGCAACGATGAGAACGTTTCATCGGTCGAGAATTAGCTTGAAGGTTATGGAAAACGTTCAATTAAGTATCGAAGTATTTGCTCTGGGTTATTGGACTTTGATTTTGTTTGTCAATGGTGCTTTGGCAGATGATGCGACCGTTGATACGTAAGGTCACCTCTAACAATCCTAAAGGCATTAGAGGTATAAGAACTGTTAAGTATTTGTAGAAACGTTTGCCAAAACTCTACTTTTTGGCTTCAAGTTTTTTCCTCGTCCATTTCTCAACTTTTAGTACAGACGAAAAATTGCTTTTTAAAAAAATCAACTAAACAGCTAGTCCTGCGTGGATGCTAGCGAGCTGGATAACAAAAAAATTTCAATGGTACATGAACAATAAATATCACAATGAAATAATATATTACTTACTCATATGTCTCTATAGCCACATTTGGATCTGATGGTTAGAAAGAAAATATTCTAATATATCTCATATACAAAACGTGAGTGTAAAGGTATATATGTATCATACCATACTCAATTCTTTTCTCTATGATCTCGTCATTAATCGCATCCCTTTCGTCTAGGAAGATAAAAAGTAGAAAAATCCACTGTTTATAAAAGTCAGAGTTAGATACATATTAACATCATACATCATACAGTCAGGATTTCTCTTTAGCATATTGAAGAAATTGCAAAGTCAAAAGTAATACCATGTTTGATCTGGGGGAACAAGAAAATTGAGAGCCGGGAAAACAGTAAACAAGATTGGCACAAAATCACAGTAAATTGGCATTGTTTAGAACATTGTTCGAAAACATTCTGTGGAGGATAACTGCTAGTAACATCCTTCTTTGTGAGTTGAGGGCCAAGAAATAATATCGATAGCAGGCACCGCGTAGCATAGAAAAAAATGTTTTTCTATTGCTGTAAAGGTTCACACTTTTTATTTAATAGTAAAATGTTTGAATAGTTAGATGGTGTTGCTATGGGCTCACCTCTTCGTACCACCATGGCTAACAATATTCCTTGCGCCAAGGAAGAAAAGCGGCTCAATGACTGTCCTTGTAGTTTTAAACCTGTCTATTACAGACGATACGTCGACGATTGATTTCCGGGCATCTTGAATGGTGACAAAACGCAAAATCGAGCAACGACAATTTCATTGATACACCAGTTGTGGGCAAATAGTACACTCTGGGTCTCTAGTGATAATGAAACTGGGCTCGATGCGGGGGACTGAAAAAAAATTAATATTGATTAACGGGGTGTAGTGTGGAAATAAGTGGATTGGGGGTTCAACGATCGCTCCCACTTATTAATGTTGCGAAAAATAACCAACCCTTTGATTTTATCTGAACCTTCTTTCATTAATTTTAGAGATTCTTGTTGGCCTTTCTAGTGGGCCATAGATAGTATTCCTATGGAAATAGGCAGGAACAGTTCACAGAAAGCAACACTGTCCTCGGAATTCCGTATCAATTGGTGTTAATGATAATGAAGATAATTCCTTGTCAAAATTCAGTAACGTGCAATACAAAGTATTTGTCTCGTTAATGTCATCGAGAAACGTATTGGAGGTTGTGTGAAGACGTTATCTCAAGAAACGGATTCAAAATATCAGGTGTAATCTTTCAATGTAGTCGTTGCGCATAAAGTTGCACTTCCTTAAACATTAATGTTTGCTATAGACCTTTTCGATTCTCCTTAACAACCGCGCATAGCAATGGGTCGAATGGGCAAACAATGCTGACCGCGGCATTAAAATCTTTAGTTGTAGTGCGAGGGAATTTTGGTGTCTACTCGGTTTTTATGTTATTCTGCTTTTTGAAAATACCGAAAAGTGGGTGTTGCCGGTTGAGGCAGCAGTCATGGATTAATGGGGAAAGCTTTAAGCTTTTGTATAAAGTCCCACTGCAGTCCACATTTCGTATGGTTTTGGATAAAGAGATAAAAGAAAGTACCGAACAGACCCTTGAAAACTATAAAAGTTGTTGAAGAAGATAGATGACCGAAAAAAATTACTCCGTGAAACAAATCTATTCAAGAAAATGCCTACAAGCTGCTATTTAAGCATAGTCATTGCTGTAGTCTAAGGTACCACTGAAATTGAATCTTAAGTGGACGCTCATGGAGATCGACTACTTGAGGCAAGAAAAAGAGTACCTTATGGCCAAGATTAGGTACCTAGAGCAGCATGTTAGTAACTTTACATCAAAGATTAAACTCAAGTTTATATTTTTGCTTTGTGTACACAGACATCCAGAAATTGCGAGTATATTTCAGAAGACAGTAATTTTTTGAGAAGGAGGGACACCCAAGTTTCTCTAAATTCTCATTGCTTCCCCCAACTTCAAGGATTTAGAGGACATTCTGCAATGTACAAGACCTAGAAAACACTCCAATAATGCCAAAACAAGACCATACTCCATAGGAAACGCTGTTCACGAACCTTATCGTTTGCCCCTTTGACGAATGATTGCCATTAACAATACACCGAAAAGGTCTATTCCCCATTGCAATTATTTCGACTTTTCGAACTATTAACCTTTCATCCCCTCTCCTGGTAGTTCTGATACACCCAATAATTTGTTACTACCCTAGCCCAGGGTATAAAGCTAAATGTGGACAGAGCATCCATTCCATGACTCTTTTTGAGTGAAGTTGATGAATAAGACAGGGAATGTGACTTTTTAGTTTCACATGTCGCTGTTACTCTTAACGAATAATAAATTGTTTCGTATTTCTGCCACTAGAACTTCCCGGACATCTTCAGTGGATCATATTATGTTTCCTATCGATGCCAGCTAGTTTCTTCCACATTTCACTTGCATTTGATACTACTGCTATCACAATACTGTCGTAGAGTTTCAACTTGATTCTGACTCTAATAGAACCTAAAGACAAAGTGGAATGGAGGTTTAAGAACGAATATGCAGCATTTTCAATTCTACAAATGTTGTCCACTTTTTTATCTTTATCATTCTTCAAAAAACGTCTAACGTATGTGAAGTGTTTAACGACCTCGTAAGTAGTTTAATTGCCTTGTATATTGTCAACTGGTTGGTAGTCTCTGGTATCGTCTTTAATTAATGTATTTATAATTGATGTTGATCCTGAATCCTCTTCTTCCAGCATTGTTTCTAAAGCTGTTTAGTACAGTTTATTTATGTCAATTTTTTTTTCTTCGATGTCATTTGCAAAGTCCAAATCTTTTGCGTGTCTGATCCTGTCTGGATATTTCATGTGTTATCTCCTTCATACCAAAATCGATCACTATCAGGAAAAGGAATTGTAAAAGGATGCATAATCTGAAAGGGATATTGCTTTAACAACCCATTATTTAAATCTGCAAAATATTTACAAATCTTCCTACTGGTGTTTATAAAGTATAATGGTTATCTGGAAAAATACGCAGAGTGCATAATTCCCCAATAAGTAGGGTAACGGAGAAAGTCTTTAAAAACAAACTCTTTCTGCCTACATAGTACTGGTTTTCTTGTTTTATTGTAGACATACTCCAATACGCTTAGATGAAAGGACGATCTAGCTTTGCCAGTTATCCGAAATCCTCGTCCCTATACATTTTGGCGCATTCTGAGTTTTCTTGTAAACGTTGGCTTATGGCAACATAAAAACCAGTACTCTCGCTGTAGGCGGACAGAGTTCGTTTTTTCACTTGACTTCTTCCAATGTTTTGTTTCTTCATTTTCTATTTCTTTGTTTCCTTTCTTGTTTATGATTGGCTAGTTTTGATACATATTTCGTATAAAAAGGTTGCCATATACTTTCCTTTCTGACGATTCATACTCTGAAGAGTGTCAGACGAAAAATGCTTTTAAGTATGATTTTAGCGCAATGTCGCAAATGTTCAAAGCGATTTTCAAATAATTTGTTGGTTTGAGTTTTGAAAGTACTTTTATCTAAATCACGTTCTATGAGCATAAACTTACTCATTCAGCCTCAAGAGTAAATTCGCTTAATTATTGTCTTAGCTTTTTAAATCAGATTCTTTAAGAACATATAATTGTTGACTATTGCAAAGCAATTCCTTGTTAAAAAGGTGTATGCCTCAACTAAATTTGTTTGCTTATGATCTTTTATCTTCTTTCATTGGATCATTGTTAAAGAGGCTTTTGCTCAATGTCCTCTTTTAGGCATAAATACTTCAGCAGTACCGTCTTCTCATTTCGTCGCCTGAGCAGTCAAAAATTCCCGAAGGCTTTGCCATTTTGTCTCTGAAAGAGCGATTAAGTTACATCTAAGTTTTCTGGGTACGAAAGGGAAAAGATAAGCTGGGATTAAGACTCAGGTTCTTACTAACAGCATCCCTGATGGTTGTTACAAAAGTCAACTATCATGTTGGACCTTGTTCTGCTGCTGATTATCTGTTTCAAATTACCTTGTCTCAGTTACTTCCTCTGTTATTCTTTAAAAAAATTAAACCAACTGGTACAAAGACAGAATTGAAAAGCTTATCCGTCGGGGTGGGCTTAAGAGAGAAGCCCTCTTTCTGTAGGGTGCATATTTTTTAAGGAGCTATGAATTCACCTTGCAAGCTTAATTGGACTAACTTTAAATTAGTAGATCAAAAATCTGGATCGCTGTTTGTTTTTTGCCAGAAATTGACTGAAAGTACAAAAAATCTCTTTTTAAGTGTACAAGACCTGTAACTTCATATTACATGGCCTGACTTATTCAAAGTGCAAAGGTTTGTTCTCTGTCATAAGGTATTCTCTCAAAAGCTGTACGAGTGGAGATGGTTGGTAATAGGCAGGAGGTCTGACGACAAAGATGTACACTATATTTTGATGTGATTAACTTACTTAATACTACTAGTACTACACTTCGATTAAAATTATATTGGTCAGTAATGAAGTACTTTTGCATATTTGAAAAATTGATTACATTTTTTGTAGAAATGGAATGCTCTTTTATCTCAACTGCAAGGGACGTTTTAGCGAGACGAAATGTCTAAACAATAATGATGATTTGATTGCTTCTAAAGCATGTCAAAATCTCCCTTTCTAATGTTTGAAGAGAAAAGTACAAGGACCTGGTGCAATTAGTAGTTTAAACATTCCTTTGGCTTCAGCCACACGCATTTTTAAGGAAGATATGGAATCCTTTAACAAAAATGGCAATGTATTGCCATGATCTGTTACCAAGTGCATCTTAAGTGGCTAAACCATCTAATCTATGATTTGAATATTTTTTCTGCCGTATGCTTTACGGGAAGGGAGAAGGATGTGCTCAAAAGCAAAGTCCAGGAGCAGCGTTTATCAGAGCTGACCGTGATGAGATTGGAAAAGAAAATGAAGGGCATATTTTTGCCTTCTGCATCACATCATTAGCAGATTAGTGTAATAGTATTCTAGTGATCGTAAGTGACATAGTTGTATGCATTTGAAAGTATGTGTGAATCACAGTGACATTCAATCTCGATAAGATTTACATTACCCCACAAAACGTAAGCCAATAGTAGTATTCATCGGAGTACTTAATGGGAATAATCATTTCTGATGATGAAGACTGGAATGTCTTGAAATGTTAAGAAATGATTTTGAAGTTATTTATTGGAGTGTTCTTATCGTCATAAACTCGTGTTTATCGTGGCAGTACCTGTAATTCGTTTCCTAATTAAGCTTTGTTTTCCTGCTAAGACATCGATTTCCAATAGGAGTACATTTGGGACTCAGATATAACAAATGTAATCATGTGCTACGTTTATATTAAGGTTTCTTTTTCATTCTTGGAGTAGCTACTAAACACTCAAGGAGCATAAGAGAAAAATTGAGATAAAATATATATTCTTAGACAATAAAGAATATGTTATTCTTTTCTAAAAGCAAAAGAAATATAAGCATTAGTACCCTCCTAGTGAGTAAATAAAACAAGTATTCATATGCAACTTATAACTAATGATCATAACATGAATGTGAGATATTGTATACATTTATAAATTTCTAATTTCTCTGCAATAACATGCAATGCCATAATATATACTGCGTGAGTTATGCTCACAAAAGCTTCATTTCAAATGTTACCATGTACTTTTCTGGCAACATCGTTGCAGTGCATATTTTCAGTATCTGTTAAACGCTTTCTAATGCTGCACAGAAGCAAGAAAATTGCAGTCCAATGTATCACGGAGACGAGAAGAGACCTTACGTCTTAACTACCAAGAGAAAAAGATGCAATAGATTCTTTATTTTTACAGTAAAGGTTGCTTTAAGTCTAATTTTTGCATTTTATTCGTGAATTTTGTAAGAGACCTTCAATAAAAGTGGCATGCTGTTTGATTTTAAGGTTAGCATTTGTAAAGATTAGTAAGGAATTCTGTGTATTATTTTTGCATCATGTAAACTGTGTTCGCACTAGACCTACAATAACATGCCTAAGGCACACAACACATACCCAGTACTGCTGAAAAGTGAGATTTTAATTTGGATGCTTCAGTAGCATGGCTATTATGTTAAAAAACCGGTTCTCAGCAGTACCGACAATGACCTCTCAAATAATTGTTATTTTCCTGCTATGATTTACTTAAACATTTACCGTCTTCTATCCAAGAGAAAAAAAGGGTTTATAACAAGCATCAACCATGATGATGTAAATTCAACAATCGTAAGAGGGAACTATCTCAGGAGGAAAAGGACTTTCTATCCCTTGGTCTCAATTTTGCTTTGCTGCCTAAGTCTCTTCATAACCCTTCGATCCTTGCTTCTTGTTACTGGAAAGTTAAGAACTTCACCATCAGTCTTCCTTCAACAGCATTTGAATAATTTGTTAAGACACGGTTATAAGATATTGTTCTTTCTATATGGTGTAATTACAGGCCATCTCCTTCTACACTAACAGAATGATAGTTTGTATACCTTACGTTATTGCGAGAGCACAAACCAATTGTAATTCTCAAAACTGATAAAAGAAATGGAAACCATCATGGACAAAGATGTCTATTTTTAGAAAATTGAAGAAATTCTTTCAATCAGAATACGATTTATAAGATCGACAGGGACCATAAGGTGGTAAATTTACAACGTGAAAAGAAACTTCAACGATTTTTGCATAAGCTGAAAAGTCAAGGTTTTCTCACAGATGAAATGTATTAGAAAATTGCCCCAGTCAGATCCAATCCATGTATATTTTATGGCCTTCCTAAAATACATAAAGATGGAGTTCTTCTTAGACTCAGTTTGTCTGCTGTTGGAACTACGTCATACAACCTAGCTAAAATGTTGGTACCGGTTTTAAAACAAGCTACATGTTATTCATATACTATTTCCAACACTTTCTTCTTTTCAAATGACCTTGACTTAACTTCCTTTAGCTCAGATAGTATTTATATGGTTAGTTTTGACATTACTTCTTTTTTTACTAACTTACCTGTAGATTAAAGTATCAAGATTGCATCATCGAAAGTTGTCTCTATTTGTCTCAGAGTTAATGTTCTCAAGTATCAACAGTTTACTAAGTTGCTATCTTTTGCTGTAAAAGGGTCACATTTTCTTTTAATGGTAATTTGTAAGAACAGTTGCTTCGTTTGGCAATGGGCTTGCGCCTTGGTCCTACTTTAGCTAACATTTTTCTTTGTGCAAAAGAAACTGAGTGGCTTGGATAATATCCTTTAGAGTTTAAACACTTTATTACACACAATATATTAACAACCGCATTGTCCCTTTTCCGCTCTCAAAATCATGTTCTTCGTTTCTTAACTATCTTAATTGCAAGCACAAAAAGATCTCTTTTACTTACAAACTAGAGAATAAATGCCGGCTACTTTTTCTGGAAATTCATTTAAGCCGTACTTCTAATGGTTTTAACATCCTTGTTAAACACAAGCTTACTTTTACTATCTTTTTACTTATATTAATAATTTTATTCCGTTTTCTTATAAGAAAGGTCTGATCAATTGTTAACTATTTCATTTTTTTACATTTGTTCTAGTTGTCACACCTTTCATATTAAAGTGGAAAGACTGTGTAGAAAAATGCCTTGTAATGGATATCCTCTGTGGCTTATTGACTTTTGCATTAGTCAAAGTACGGTCTCCCAGATTAGTTTATAGTTCAACTCCCAAATGAATTCTTCACTTTTCTTTATCATTTACTGGTTAACGTTGTTTGTGTATTCGTAATCAAGCTTCTAATATTTTTGAGACTTATTTTTCACACGTTACGGTTTGTTTGTCAGCAAGTCCGGTGCAATAAGACTCTCCTTTTGTTAGCCACTTGCCCATTTATGAAAATTTGTTAACAGCTCAGCACAATCCTATACTAAACAACAGCCAAAACACTCATTTAGTCATAATTCTCATTTAGTTTCCTTTTAACTTATTCAACATTTACCACCTTGTTAATTGCTACTTAATATTTTTACATCTTTTTCCTTGCTTCTTTCTTTTTGTGATGCATTGTACTGAAATACTACATATACTTTTGTAATGATGTCTTATCTATTAATTTCTCTGAAGATGTCAATTGTTTTTGACGGAAAGTTAGAATAATAGTTCATAAGTTATAGTCATACTTCTTTCTTTAAAGGTTATCAGCCTTGTTCTAATATTTATTCACTTGGTACTCCTGTAATCAAAGAACAGAATTACGGTATGGCCACTGGGGCGTTTATTTGTACTCCTGTGATGATCCCATTTGATACTCTATTTTACCAAATATTTAACAGACATGACAGAGCAGCAAGTAGCAAACAAGTATTCATTGTCAAAATTGATCCACATATATATTGTATATATTGGGTACTTGCAATTAGAGAACAAGCCATAAAGAATCTATTCAAGACACACAGATACCACAGAGCTAACAAGTAGCTAATTTTATATATTGAATTGTTTTACTTTATTCACCTTTAAAAGAGGACGATAACCTATTTGTAAATATTTTAGTGATGGAACTGAAATTTAGATTATGCGGCAGGCTTACTTTGTGAGCTCCAACCAGTGGTGTTGGCATGGTACATTTAAGAAAAGATTTTGAATCGCTATGGTAAGTGATATAGGCCTCTGACTCATTGTTAGCAACTTTTCTTCCGTAATACACATGCATACTCTTCATCTTAACTCTGTTAAAGTCATTTACAGAAGATACAGCACATATTTTCCTTATTTGTGAAACTAACTGAAATTTGTGCTTTTAAAGGTAAGTAGCATCGTTGAATACGCTGTTTTTTATTACCATCCTTATCATTGATCCCCTCAACCATTTATACTTGCCATCCGCAACGTCAGTCTACTTCAAGCCGTGATGAAACGCTTTCTCCATTGCCTATAGAGAAGAACTAAGGTAAAGTCTACTTGTAGTAAACACTACCAATTGTAGTTAAAGCCGTAATAACAACTGTTGCAGTACTAGTAGTGGTAATATTAGTAGCAGTAAAAGATGTATTAGCAGTGCTAGTGGTAGTTGTAGTAGCATTAGTTGTAGCACCAGCAGTAGTATCTTGTGTAAACCAAATTATTTTCTTATGTCATTGAAATACAATTTCAAGTCCCACTTTACAGGTAACTTAGAATTGCCTACTAGTGTTTGTAGTCGTAGCGGCAGCAGCAGTATTAGTAGTAGTAATAGTAGTTTTACAAGTAGTAGTAGTAGTAGTAGTAGTAGTGGTGGTAGTAGTAGTAGTGATAGTAGTAGTAGAAGTAACAACAGTAGTGGCAATAGTAGTAGTAGTAGTAGTAGTAGTAGTGATAGTAGTAGTAGTAGTGATAGTAGTAGTAGTAGTGATAGTAGTAGTAGTAGTAGTAGCAGCAGCAGTAGTTTAGTTGTAGTTTTTAGTAGAAGTAGTAGTAGTAGTAGAAGTAGTAATAGTAGTTTTACAAGTAGTAGTAGTAGTAGTAGTAGTAGTAGTAGTAGTATAGTAGTAGTATAGTAGTAGTAGTAGTAGTAGTAGTAGTAGTAGTAGTAGTAGTAGTAGTAGGGTAAGCTCAATATATACAATTGTATGCCTCACTTTACAAGGGACTTGGAATTGGGTACTTGAACCTTTAACATGGAAAGATAAACCTCAGAAGCACAATAGTTCTAAGTATTGCAATTACTTTGCTTAAAATTCCATTAGTTCTGGATGTGCACATTCTATATTCCTTAAGCAAATTACATAATACGTAGTTCCTGTTGCAATGTTCATAATTTTTCTGACAATGTAGTTCTTCGCATTACTGTCGTATCGTAAATCTTTTAACATGCCGATTAAATCTGTTGATGTTCTACCAAATATCCCAAGAGTACTGATCGAAATGTTGATGAATTTGACTCGGTCATACTGATTTGCCATCTCTTTAATCAAGTTGTCATACTTTTGCTGCTTACGTAGAGAGTTATCGTGCAGATTTGATTCAAAGACAACACTCAATTCCAGGATGTATAGGCGTTTTCTACATAATGTCAAAAGAAAGTCATGATGTAATTCGTGCTCAGTTATGACTGAGGGGGCTGAGGTACACAGAAAGATTAGCATAGATAACTGTCTTATTTGCAAATTCTAAAGTAGAAGTGATCAAAGTTAGGGTAGAGTCGTTGCGCCATGTAAACTGACCTTATTCAAGATACACTTTGCAACCAGGAACTACATGAAGTAGTAGTGCAAACTCAATTTATTTCTTTATGACATTAAAATACAATTTCAAGTCTCACTTTACAGGTAACTTGGAATTGACTACT